>VMDR010016919.1:0-20643 GCA_007922815.1 Macrotus californicus | reverse complement strand
TGTCCCTCCAATTTTTTATAGTGTTTAATGGCTACAGAGTTTCAGATAGGGAAGATGAAACTTCTAGCAACAGATCGTGGTGGTGGCTGCACAATAATGTGAATACCTTTTAGTTAATGCCAAAGATCGCTATACTTAAAAATGGTTAAAATAGTAAGTTTTATGTTACATATATTTTATTCTTTTTATTTTTTTAAGATTTATTTATTTACTTATTTATTTTTAGACAAAGGGTAATGGAAGGAGAAAGACAGGGAGAAAAACATCACTGTGTTGTTGCCTTTTGTGCGCCCCCTAGGTGACCTGGCTTGAAACCCAGGCATGTGCCCTGACTGGGAATCGAACCAGCAACCCTTTGATTCACAGGCCAGCGCTCAATCCACTGAGCACACCAGCCAGGGCAATGTTATGTATATTTTAGCATTATGCAAAGAAGCATTTTGCTGGAATCATCCATCATTTCCTGTGCTTCCTCCACCAGCATTCAAGACATCCCAACATACATCTTTGACCTAATCCGTCTTTGGTCACTAAAGTTAGATAGAGGTCCTCTAAGACGTCAATCAACATTATTTCACAAGCAGATTTTTCCCATTAAGAGGCTAAAAGTGAAATGGTCACACTCTAACCTCTCACACCCCATTGACAATTTACCTTTTGTAGAGCATCAACAAGGATTTTAGAAGCATCTCTGAATTGTTCAGAATCTTCTCCATAATGTTTCCCAATTTCATCCAAACCTGCCAGCTCCAGTGAATATAAATCAGGAGAATGATCTCTCGCTAGATGCTTATGTCGAGACAACTGAGAACAAACAAACAAAAGGAAGTGAATGAAGTAATGTCAAACATAGCCAGTCGAAGTTCTATGCCTGACTAAACTAGGCTGAACAGAACCACACCAATGTGCCACCATATGCAAATAGTCTAAAATGGTGGCAAATGGAGCTGGTTTAAATGGGAGTTTCCGATAAAACAAATCCAACATAAATCTGATTTTTAAGAATACTTATTGACTACCTGCATATTTAATTAAAGCTCTTTTTTAAATTCTTTACTTTAAAAACATTCAGATGTGAAAGAACAGATGGTGGGACCAGTCTGATCCCAGGAAAGCATGAACCATCAATGCTCAGAGAGCAGACACTTCCCACATGCCCTCCTGGGCCACCTCGCCAGCCCCTAGCACTGTGCTTCCAGACTCCCGGAAGCGACCTCACTGGAACAGTTTGGGTAACAACGTTAGTTGACAGCAAACACATGAGTTTTTCTATTTCAATTACAGGAGGATTTAAAAAAAAAAAATCATCCACCAAAAAGGAAAAAATACCCTCTAGGCAGATTTATTCCCTTCCTAACTTGGTCAACAGCACTGTTAGTCCAAATTGTTATTTCTATTTTAGATATAGGATTTAAGTCTTAACGTCTGACAAGAAATCAAGAGCCAAGCCAGGGCTGCAGCTAGGGTGGTCCACCCAAGTCCTGTGTTCTTGGAGGATACTCAGTTTCCTAAGCGTAGAAATCCAAATTAACTTGACTAACATGAGATGAAATATAAATTCCCACTACCACCACTAATCCTCAACTTTCATGGCAGCATAAATAAACCCAGGCCATACTTGATTGGACTTTTCTATTGGTTTCACTATCATTCAAAGATTTTCTAGAAATGTCTCTTGGAACCAAAAAAATGGAACTGAAAAATTAGGGTAGCCTACTTACCAAACTTGAAATATCATGTAGAACTTGCAGTTCAGACAGAAAGAGCAGATCAACCTGCAGAGAGCCAAAAGAAATAAGCAGTACTTTAAATATGCATCAGATATCTGTATTTGCCATTTCTCAAATAAGGCACGGGATATTAGAAATGTTAAGCACTTAAGTGAGTTTATGTAACAGTTGTCCTCCACTTGGTAGGTTCATTTCAATTGAAAATGCACATAAAACATTACTTCCCAACAGAAAGGTGATGGTCATTCCCCAACACAGTGACTTCTACTCAATAGCCATATTTCTGATAAAGCTATGATAAAGCATCTAAACACTTCATTTTCCCCTCAGGGCATCAGAATATTCTGGCATACTGCAGTGAGATCCTGCCAGTGGCCTAGTTCACTCACATCCCTTGAACATATTCTACACTAGAGAATAAGATGGTGGTCCTGGTCAACCACAGTAGGTAGAGGGGAGGGTGCCAGAAAGGTGGCATGCCATGTAGTTACGAGGGTGCATGAGCAGGTGGTGAAACTGACAGACAGGGGTCACCAGTAAGGGTGGCTCCCTCCACTGCACTGTCAAGAATGAAGTAGAAAAATGAGGTAACCCGTCAGAAGTGGCAGTGAATGACGGCGCCCACGTTACCAGACTGACACAGCTCTATCAGCCACCAAGTAAATTCTGTGATTTCTGGTTTGTCCAGATTAATCGGTGGCAACGCCCCTGCTAGAATGTAATACCATTTTCCCACTACAGCTCAACTCACAAAAGGAGTTTCTTCAAGAGATTCATAAGAAAATTACACTAAAGGAAAGAAGAATCTACTCTAGCTGTACATTTGCAAAACTTTTCATTTTCTGAAATGTGAAGTTTGCTCTAAAGTCAGGAGCATAAGAAATGGGAAACCACTAGTGATATTAATTTATTCATTCAGTAACTGTACTTACTTCATTGTTCCTACTCAGAGAATTGAGGGGAAGTGAATTGAGAACAGAGTTGTCTTGAAACAGGCGATTGCGGAGCTGTCTTAATGTTACTGAAAGATCTTCAAAAACTGAGTTTGCCTTCCCCACCATATACACTCTCTGCAAGAAGAATCCAAAATTTTAAGTTTGCTCTACAGATTAATTCCAATATACAGAGGTCTGACAGCACTGTTCATAAAACTGGTTTTAAATTTTCATTAAATAGTGAAAGCTAATTTTTTAAAGCATCTTAAATAAAAATGGTATCACTTACTTCCTCACTGGGAGCCAACTGCAAAACTACAGGAGTTTCTTCAGAAAATAAGGAGTGAATGGAATTTGCAACACTGTCAAGACTAAAAGGAACTGCCTGAAATGTAAGAGTAAGACCTTAATTATTATCTGAACCAAAGTGGGAAGAAAAATCACTCAGATGGTATTAAAATAGGAGCCTTCAAAAGAAAAAAAGGCCCTGGCTGGTGTGGCTCAGTGGATTGAGCACCGGCCTGTGAACCGAAGGGTCACAGGTTTGATTCCCAGTCAGGGCACATGCCTGGATTGGGGGCCAGGTTCCCAGTAGGGGGTGCGTGAAAGGCAGTGACAACTGATGTTTCTCTTCCTCTTTCTCCCTCCCTTCCCCTCTCTCTAAAAATAAATAGATACTTTTTAAAAAAGAAAAGGAAAAAAGCACCAGCATTTTCTATGGAAATTCAAAAGACCCAAATCATTCAAACACAAAGAGCCCTTTTCAGTGCAGAGAAGATCAAACAGCCGCCTAGTGGGCCAATGAGAGTGACTCCCAATGTGCCTAAATAGGAAACTTGTAAACACAAAGGACACAACACAATCTTGCACAAACCATCATTTTCTGGTGGCCATTTGTGTATTTGAAGCAGCAATACATTTGGTTTCAATACTACACAAACAGGCCACAAAGAATGCACATTCTACAACAAAGTATTAACTTGCATTCAAGAGGTCAGAAGAATTTGAATTGAATTGAATTAAACTGAAAGAGAAATAGCTCTCATTTTTCATTTCAAAATTTTAAAAATGTTTATAAGATTGGGGTTTATCTTCATATACACTGAAGACTCTTGTCTACAAGTCCGAAAGTATGTCACAAAAGTTCGTAGGCCCTTTATCTTAGGATCACATGATATTAAATTGAAACAACAATTGTGCTAAAGTCTCCTTTGTCCTTGAATTTTTTTATTAAAGTGTAACATACATACAATACAGTGCACCCATCTTGGGGTGACAGCTCAAGGAATGTTGACAAATGGATATATTCACATAACCCAACCAGATCAGACAGAACATTATCAGCACCCTAGAAGCCTTCCCTACCCACTCCCTCCACCCCCAAGGGTAACCAAAATTCTGACTTCTGTTCCCATAGATCTGTTTTTACCCATTATTTTTAACAATTGTGGAAGTTTGTCGCCTCAAAATAATTATTCTCAGTGTTATGGTATTAAAACAAGCAGTATAGTAATTTTTTTTCACTAATGTCCTTTACTATTAAAAGGTTCATGTTTATAAGCAGCAAATTAATGCTAATATGGTACAGGCAGAAGTTAATGTTACATAAATCTTACTGATCAAATCCCACCATTCAAATTTTCTCAATTTCATGATCCTGTGGAACAAGATCATTTTTTCTCTTACTCAAGATGCATATTAACTCTTCCCAAAATTCTCTTAAAATGAGTTAATCAGCAGTTGAAGAAGGGAGAAGTTCAAACTTGCAAAAGTATATTGTCGCCAGCTCGGAGTTGGCTGCAAGCGAACTCTCCCTTTCCAATCACACAGTTCACCTCCTCAGACTTTGGAGGAAATGCTAGAACATGTAACAATTTCTGCAGCCTCATTTCACCTAGTGAAATGGCACTCGTGGCAGGAAAGTTGAAGATGAAAGGTAACACGTCCCTAACAATCAAACTGGAGAAGCTGCTGAGTCAGATGATCACCAAACTGTGAAGGAAGAGAAAAAATTATATGGCCCACTAAGCTCAAAAGGAAAAAGCTTGGCTGCTTAAAATATAGTGATTACTTTCTTCCACTGTATTATAAGGATACGCGTTGTTTGTCCTGGAGAAAATGGAATTTCTATATCTGTATGAATTGAAATTCTAATGAAAACAGCCAGCTAATCAAATAGAAGCTTCTTTAAGTGGAATTCTAAGGCATTCTATTTTTTTCTTCTATTTTGTAGGTTTTGCCCTCTGAGCCTTACATCTCATTTACCACCTACTGCCAGGAAAAGTATTAGGAGCAGTTAATCAGGGTCAAGGACTAATGGGAGCTCATTTCACATCTTCTACTCACGTAAAATGAGGTTAGTCTGTTTTAAAATGTTTAGTTTTGGATTGTATGCTAAGGAAAATCTTGCTAGCATCTTAAATTTTCAAAAACTTATTTTAAAGGGGTCTTCCACAATGATTTTCACAGAAATCACAGAACCACATACTTAATAAATAATCCTTGTACCTTTTGATTTTTATTGTTCCCTTCCTTCCATTTGCTCTGAAATTCTGGTTTCTTTAGTTCATTAATTTCCAATCTTTTAATTGTCTAACATGTGCACTTAAAGGCTAAAAATTTTCCTTTTCTTACCACTTTAGCTATATCCCACAATTTTTATTTATTTTACTTTTTTAAAGATTATTTATTTATTTATTTTCAGGGAGAGGGGAAGGGAGGGAGAAAGAGAGAGAAACATCAATGTGTGGTTGCCTCCCACATGGCCCACACTGGGAACCTGGCCCATAACCCAGGTATGTGCCCTGACCGGGAAATGAACTGGTGACCCTTTGGTTCGTAGCCCGAGCTCAATCCACTGAACTACACCAGCCAGGGCTGTATCTCACAATTTTTACATATGTGGAACATTCATTGATATTCACTTCCAAATACTTTTGAAATTTTCAGTGATTTTTCTCCTCAATCCACAAATTATTTAGGAGTGCATCTATTCCAACTTTCTTTGTTGATGTTTTAAAAATTTCAAGCACTATATAAAAAAGAGGTTATATATAGAAATTAAGGAGACAGATAGCTTTATAAGACTTTAATGATAAGTTTTCCCCTACCCTTATTCTCCACTCCTCTGAGGCCCTCATTTTCAAATCCTTTGTTTCCTTTTCCCACCATCTCTAAATATAGTTATATTACATTGGATTTTTCAACTTTAGGCATTATCGATTCATCACCCACTATAGAAAATGAGAATTTAGCTCTCCCACATCACCAACCAGAGCAGCACACCCTGCCCCATACATGTACTCCATTTCTCTCTCTCCACCCTCCCAATAGTTTTATCATAATTTTCAGTGGATCAACAGCATTTCATTATTATGACTAGTTCTTGCTCTTTGGGTCTCTAATGGCAACAGATAAGAAATCTGCTATCATTCTATTTTCATTCCTTTGTGATGACAATGTCTTTTCTCTGAAGCTTTTAAGATTTTCAGTATTCCTGATGCCTCTTCAATTTCATTAGGTCTAGGTGTTGATTTGGCTTTAGCCTACTGGCTGTTCAGTGTGCTTTAAACCTGAAAAGTCGTCTCTTTTGTGGGTTTTGTTTTTTACCATTTCCAAATACATTCTTAAGGTATTGTTTTGTTATTGCTTTCAGATTTAATTGCACTGTGGTCAGAGAGGATGGTTTATAGGATACCGATCATGTGTTTGTTAGGATCTGCCTTGTGACCTTGTACATGGTTGTTTTTTGTACGCATGTCATGTGCACTTGGAAATAATCTATACTACACCACAGGAAAGTCTGAAAAAACTTTCCAAAAACTCATCATCATACAGACCACAGTCTCACAATGTAATAAAATTAGAAATTGAAAAATCAAAAATGATTTTAAAAGAATCCATACATTAAACACTTCTAAATGGAGCATAAATTGTGAAACATCTAGGAGTGAATGTCAATGAAAGCACCACGTGTCTTACAGCTGCCTCAGTTTCTGTCCCTTCCTTTAACTCTCACAATTTTAATGTGTATATTTTCAAATCTCTGAGACTAGTCTCTTGGGGATGAATTGTTTGTTGCACCTGCTTACTCCCTCATGGCATTTTTTTCCTCCAAGTGCTTTGTAAACTCAACTCATCTTTAATTTTTTTTTTCCCCAAAGGAGCCCTGGGCTGTGGAGGTATCTGTATGGGTGGGCTGTGTGAATTTGGAACCATCCTGCAGTTCTGATTTCCCTTAGGGGACTGTAAAGGTCCCATGGCTGAGCATGGCCAGCAGCTCCTCTGTGGTTGGGCAGCTGGGGTTCTACTCATCCTCCGTTCAAGAACAAGACAGCATTCTGCAGACCCCGGCTTTCTGCATGGAACACAATTCCAGCTTCAGCTCCTGCTCGCCACTGTGGTTTTTGAGTATTCTATTCAAATGTGGCACCCATGTGGGTCCCTTACTTGTTTCCAGTTTAGTTATGCACAGAAAAATGTTTCAGTGACTTCTATATGCTTGTAGTGGGAGGAAGGCCTCTCAAAACCTCTCAGTCAGCCATACTGCTTGAAAGGATAATGAAGGAGTAAGTGAGCCAGCCAAGTAGCCTCTAGTCTCCTTCTTACACAAAAATGAGGTAAAATTCGGAAAGGAAAGTGACAAGATAATGTCCAAGGAAGTGTCAGCTTAAATGGTTTCAGGTTTTCAAGCCTCTGACTATTCTGAGAGTGGGGCAATTCTCAACCTTTTTTTTTAAAGCTCTTTTTTTAAAGATTTTATTTATTTGTTTTTAGAGAGAGGGGAAGGGAGGGAGAAAGAGGGGGAGAGAAACATCGATGTGTGAGAGATACATGGATCAGTTGTCTATCGCATGCCCCCAACTTGGGACGTGGCCTGCAACCCAGGCATGTGCTCTGACCCAGAACTGAACCTGCAACCTTTCAGTTCACAGGTGGGCACTCAATCCACTGAGCCACACCAGCCAGGGCTCTCCACCTTTCATCTTAGTACTCCCATCTGTAGGAAACAGACAAATCTCAAAAAATTTAGAACCACTATGTAATTTTTTTAAAAGAGGTTGTTTTACTTATCAATCAGTGCATCAAAAGAAAAAAGTTAAGTATGCTTAGATTAGAACCCAAGTCATAATGATAGCTGACAAGACAAAATTAAAACTGTATACCTTTTATTCTTTATAATCAATACTCACATTCTCCAAAGGGTATGAAATGACACTGCCTGGGGGTAGAGCGAGTTTGTCCACCCCCTTCACCATCACCATGACCGTAGCCTGAGGACGATGGAATAGGTTACCCACGGCAAGTCCCGGCCAAGAAAGGTCCTAAATGTGGAAAAGCATGAAATGGTGCTTAATTATCAACTCAGAAAACCATGCTCAGGAACATCTAATAAACAGAGTTAAGGGTTTCTAGGATGACACTGTAAATGAAAATTCACGGGACAAGCAAATGTTTTATTTAAGGCAGAAGTTACAATCTTCTCATCAAGGATGTGGATTTCTACCTTCTTTATTTTCTTAAAAACTTCTACAGATTTGAATAGTGAAGTTTAACAGTAAGCCACCTCAAACCTTTGATGGAAAATAGCAGGCCAGTAAATAAAACATAGGTACTTTTCAGATTTCAGGTTGCAAAACAGTCTTGTCTTCATGTAACTGTGGACATTCTCTTCCCCCATCACTGCTGGTCCTTATCTACAGCATCATTCCCTCTTTCCACGACACTCATGGCAAGACTGTCGTTACAACATTCTGTTTAGACTAAGCTCTTTATAAATAAAACAAAATTCCTGCTGAAAGGAATTTATATTAGTTTACTAATAGTTATCTAATAGTTATTTCTAAAGGTCATTTTAATTGCCATTTGAAGTCAAATTTAAGTCTGTAAAGAACGAACTACAAATTTCATCCTTAAATGTAAACAACCAGCCATGTTCATGCAAGGAGCTCGGGAGCTCCTCCCACAGGTTTGACAGAGTGTCCCCATGCGGGGCTTCTGGTTTCCAGGGCACTCAGGACTGTGGATGAACATTCCTTTGAGTGACTGATGGTATCTGGAAGCCACATCAAAGCACCAGACTTGTAAAATGTGAGGAGATAATGACAGGAAGATAGGGCAGCAAACGGAATTCCTTTTCGTCTAGCCCACAGCTTTAGATTTCTTGTACTGACTGGATCTAGGTCTCCTGTACTACATCAGGTAAGCAGCCAGGTAATACATGTTACAGCTTAAGTGTAGGAAACCATGGCCCCAGGCTATTCCTTAACTACTGACAACACTATTTTCCTAAACTCAGGCAAGGCGCATACACATTTTATCATTTATAACAAATTGCAGGAGATTGAATCTTTGTGTCTCCCACTCCAAATTCATATGCTGCAATCCTAACCACTAAAGTGATGGTGTTTGGAGGTGGGGCCTTGGGGAGGTGATTAGGTCAGAAGGGTGGAGCTCTCATGGATGGAGTTAGTGCCCTTATAAAAGGGACTCCAGAGAGCTCACTCACCCTCTCTGCACTATGTGAGGAGGATACAACAAGAAGTCTACAGTCTGCAACCTGGAAGGAGGGCCCTCACTGCAACCTGACCATGCTGGCTCCCATCTCAGACTTCCAGCCTGAGAACAGGAAGAAATGTCTGCTGTTTATAAGCCACCTACTCTACGGTACTTTGCAACAGCAGCCTGAACTAAGACACAAATCTATCATGTGTACTGAAAAAATAAAATAAAATGATACATCCAATTAATAGTAGGACAGATGCATTCTTGTATATACAAAGAATGTCACTACTATGAATAAACGATTAGCTGGTTAATGATTTATAAGGATTTGGTTTCATAAGCCAAGCTTGGTACTTATTCAAAATCTCCCCAACTACATATGATCTTTTTTACTTTTACAATCTGTACCAAATTAACCTGTTTCCTTGTTGCTTTCTTGGGCTATTAACAGAAATCAACAAAAGTGCTTTTAGAAGCAGCTTCAAATACTTTTTAAAAACATACATACTTCTTTCACAGAGAAGCCCATGGATAGTGCAGCCACATCTGGGATTCGCTCTCCTGGTATAGGCCACTTTCCATCGCGGAAAACAACAGACCCTGGTGATCTTAATATGCTAAACTCATTCCCCAAAACACCTGAGAAGAAAACAGATTAGTAAATGAACGATCAGCATCATAAATCTTTTGCATCCATGCTGAAAATTATTAAATGTTTCCCCATTCCCTTTGACTTAGCATACTAAATTATGATTGGAGAAAATGCTGAATCCTAAATAAATATCAATGAATTCTTTTTTTTTTAAGACTTCATTTATTTTTAGAGAGGGGGAAGGGAGAGGAACACTGCAATCAGTTGCCTCTTACACACCCCGAGGTGGGGACCTGGCCTGCAACCCAGGCATGTGCCCTGACTGGGAATCAAACCAGCAACCTTTTGGTTCACAGACCGGCACTCAGTCTACTGAGCCACACCAGCCAGGGCTCAATGAACTCTTTTTCAAGGTATGACTCTAACAAATTCTGCAGCAACAAAGATACAACTATGAAATCAGGTTCTCCTAATGATCTAGATGGCTTCCTACAAATGGCCCTTAAACAGGGGTATGTGGCAATTTGTCAAGAATTAGACATCAGTGGTACTTCTCCAGAATTTAAGAAACAAAAAACAAAACCCTAGCACAGACTAAGAAGGAAGAAAGGAAGGTTAAATCTCTAAATTATTTCTATCACTGACCCTCTTCAAAATGCAAATTCATAAAATTCCTAGCATTTTACCCTAAAACTATAGCAGATTAGCATATCTTAGCAAAGATCCTGTATTTCTTTAATCCTATAGGCAAACCTAGTGAAATGAGGACTGTCAAACAGGGGTCCATGTTACCAGTCAGAATAGGAAACACTTCAGACTTCAGAAACAAAATCCAGAAAACAGTATTTCCAATGGACATATCAAGAAGGTGAGAAAAAGTATCCTGTAATAATACAGCCAACTAGTCTAAGGGTATGGGGCCTGGGATGAAAAGGTGAAGGATGAGAATAAAGGGACTCATTTATAGGCCCTCCAAGGCTAAGGATGAGGTGTCTGGCCTGTTTACCTGTCCTGTGATAACCCAATGATGTGGCATTTACACGAGGCCAAGTGGCGAATGGAACCTTCTGGGTGCCTATGAAAGATTAGTTTCAAGCCCAAAACAAGTCTTGTTCATACCTAGCATGGGACAGGAGGCTTTCATAAAGCATCATTGTTATTCTCTTGACCTAAGGAAACTCACAGAGTATGGGAATAAAGTTGGAAACAACAGCAAATGTGTTGGTGTTGCAGTGTTGACAGTAAATAAAAGGCCTCAGGATGGTGCTGATACAGCCTGGGGAGTTATGAGTTTCAATTCAGTGCAGCCACCAGAGCAGAAATTTCCAAATTGTTCTAGCTTGAGGCAAACCAAAAAAAAAAAAAAAAATTGGCAGAATGGAATGGCCCTTCTGATAAACATCTTAGTTCACTAAAGTAGTAGTTATTGCAAACTCTAAGAAAAATGGGGCAGCAAGAGACACATACTTTCAAAGTAACACACACATGTTTAAGAATTTATCTTTAGAGAGAGGGGAAGGGAAGGAGAAAGAGAGTGAGAGAAACATCAATGTGTGGTTACCTCTCACACGCCCACATCTGGGGACCTGGCCTGCAACCCAGGCATGTGCCCTGGCTGGGAAATCGAACCAACCACCTTTGGTTCGCAGGCCAGCGCTCAATCCACGGAGCCACACCAGCAGGAGCATTAACACATATTTTAAAAAAACATAGTGAATCTAGAGATAGCTCAGTTTTAAGCTGTGGCCCTACTCACTCAGCCCCAACAAAGTTATGCTAAATTACTTCACCTCAAATTTACAGTTGGTTAGATTCCACTTCTGTGCCTGAACAACAGTCCTTCAGGAGCCTAAGCTTTAGAAAACCTTAGTCATGAACTCTCCTATGACTGACTAACTGCTGGTTAATGCAGGTGTTTCCAGATACCTGGATACCTGACAAAATGTCAGGTACCCCCTCTACCTGAAGGGGGACACCATGTCAACTTACAAACACTATGCTTGCCAGCAATCATCTCCACTGTCCCAACAGTGTAGTACTTTAAAATGTTTTCCCTTTTACTGAACTGAAATGGGCTTCCTTACTTCTTTCATCTCTGATCACTCCTGACTGGTTCCCATCAGATAACCTTATCTCCAGCTTCAAGAGAAAACAGAGGAATTCCTCCAACTACCTGCTTCCTCTCTCCACCACAAATTTGTCTACCATTAGCCACTATCCTTCTCTCTCCTTCCAGAGATGCTGGCGGGGATGTCCCTCTCCCAGTCTAAAATACCGGTAGCCCTGTGGTTCAGTCTTCTTAGGGACCTTCATTCATTCATCTATTAAATTATTCATTCAGTGTTTATTAAGCCACTGTTCTAGGACAATGTATCAGGAGTTAGGTGCCTATATGGCTGTAGGTATAAAAAGCTGGCCCGTAAGCTCCACATGGGCAGGGATTTCAGTCTGTCTACTTCACACAACATCCCCAGGGCTGAGAACACTGCCCTGAGAACACTGTTGTGCAATAAATACTTGCTGAGTTAGCGCATGAGTGAAGCCATACTTTACACTACCAATTTTCCCCTATCAAGTGGCTCTTTCACTTCAGCATAAAAATACTGTTAGGGTGCTCCCATTCTAAAAGTAAAACCACAAGAAACCTCTTTTGGTCCTCCCAGCCTCCACCAGCCTCTCTGCTTCCCTTCAGGGCAAGACTCCTGGCACAGCAGCCAGCTACGTTTGCTTCTTCATGTCTTCACCTCACACTTGCTGCCTGCTCCACAGCTCTGACCCCACATGCCACCGAAACGACTCGCCAAATCCCAAAGACAATTTTCAGCCCTTGATTTACTTAATTTCCCAAAGCATCTGATACCCCACCTTGGCCTTCATAAGCCTGTGCCCCTGATTTTTCTTCCAATCCCCCTGGCTGCTTCTCCTCAGTTTCTTTCCCTTCCTGACCGTGAAAGCTGAGATGGCCAGGCTTTTTAGGTTGCAACCCTTTTAGTACAAAATTTGAAAGTAGCACCACTACACATATAATTATTTACAAAGTATACACTTGTAGTATAATAAGATCATATATTCATAATATATTACAAAGCACACAGAAATGGAAATCTTTCAAAAGGAGATACCTGTGTAGTATTCTTCCCAATTTAATCATGAGAAAATATCAGATAAACTCAAATTGAGGGGCATTCTACAAAATAGCTGACCATTACTATACCAAAAAAAAAGAGGGGGGGAGAGATAAAAAATATATATATAAATGGAGGTTCTAGTACATTCTTCCTGCATCCCAGTAGATCAACTAGCATACTCCACTTTGGAGATCTGAGGACTCCATTCCTGACTTTTACTGATTTCCGAGTGTACATCTCTCCCCTAAGGCTGAAAACACCAAAACACATTGATGGCTCCCGGATTTTGATTTTCAGCCCAGATTTCTCTTGCGCCTTAGACCCAACAGTTTGCTGAACATTTCATTCTAAGTAAGTCCCATGGGTTCCTCAAACTCAACAGGTTCAGGGCTGAATTCACCATCTTTCCACACACTCTCCCTGTATTCTCTGTATCTGTGGATGACATCACCTTCCACCCAGTAGCTCGAAGGGGTCGTCGCCTTTAAATCCTTCCTCAGCACCACAGCTCATCAACCACTGAATTCGGTCGATCTTTTTTTCTGATTATCCCACAAATCCTTTCCCCTCCATGTCCAGTGCACACGCTCTTCAACACTCACCAGGCTTGCTGGAACTGGCCACCTTATGATCTGCCTTCTAATCAAAATACAGATCTGTTCATTTATCCTTCAACTTAACCTCTTTACTCGTTGCCCAGAGCCTTTGAGACAAAAATCCAAAGCATAACACCCAAGGGCACCTCACCAATATTACTTCTAGGATCTCTCAATCCATTAACCTCTACACATTCTGGCCCCACCAAACTATTATTTGCTCTCATACTTCTGTGCTTTTACACATGCTGTTCTGTTAGAAATGCCTTTTCTTCCCACCCCAACCTTTCACATTTGTCTTGTGAGTGTCCCCCACCCAGGGAAATTGCCCTCAGCTTCCCCAATCAGAGCTAGTAGCTAAATCCTATGTCCTTTGGGATCTATGAATGGTCGATGGAATCCATAAGGGAAAAAAATAAATAGGTCCTACTTTTTACCTCTGGGACATCAGTGAGCAAATCAAATCCCTCTTCAAAGGATATCCCTTCAAATTCCATGTGTTTCTTACCCTTGGCGTTTCCTCTCCAGGAATTTTTTCTCCAATCTGAATTTTTTCAAATAGTCCTTATGACATGGTATTCATAACCCTGATTCCCTTCCTCTAGTCTCTGTCTCTGACTTGGTAACACCATTTTATAAAGAAGGAAGTTTTTTCAAATAAGGAAGTCTGATCTCTGAAAAATGTTTTCCATTAGGTCACATTTAGTCATTGTGGAAAAAAGTAATTTAACTCAGCTGACAAGACCAAGCAACACCAAAGCTGACAAGATGAGGTTCTTGGTCTGCATGAACTAGACTGTCCTACTTAGGAAAACATGTTCAAACCATGTACCAAACCAAAAACAAATAACCCTCCCATACCTCACTGAATCAAAACAATATCATATAACATTAAACATGGAATTAGAAGATGTGTGGACAAATCAGAGTATCAGAGATTTTTTAATTTCAAAAACGAAATTTAAAAATTTTTTTAATTCCACCCAAGTAATTTACTAAATAGATCATAATGACTTTCCAGAGACAGACACAAGAAGAAAAAACCCTAAAATGTGGGGGGCATGAAAGTAAGTATAACTATCATAAACCCAACACTAGGCACTCCAGGGACAGAGAAGACCTGCAGATTTCAAGATCATCAGTGTTCTGTACCCCATGCCCAATTAAACCACCATTCCAAAAGTGGGTTGTCCCAGCACCTCACAAAGCAGAGACACAGGCCTCCTCAAGATTTTTAACCTGCAGGTTTTAAATCAATACAACGGCTAACAAGACTAACCAATTCCTCCAAATGGTTTTCAACTTGCCCTCTTGTTGGCCACTGTCTGTGCCGGTTTCAGCCCCCATTATTTCTGCAATCTCACAGAGAGCATTTCCACCACCTGTGTCACAACACATGTCATGGAAAAGGCCCTCAATTTGAAGCCAGCTGATCTGGGTTCAACTCCAGCTTTGCTGCTTGTGTGGTGTTGGGTAATTTATTCAGGCTTAATCACTGTAAAATGATGAGGATATCCTCTTCTAAGGACTGTTGAAGAATTAAATGAAAAAGAAAAATTAAATGAATTACATGATGCACAGGAAGAGGCCAAATATTAGCTGACTTGCGGGCCCTATGCTGAATTCTAGGGAAGCTAGGTCCCACTCAGAAAGCTACCATTATCTGACATGTGACCCTAAGAACGTGACTCACATCCTAGTTTCCAAATCCTTAAAATTGGTAACTGTTACAAACTATTAAGAGGCACTTTGAATTCGCCTTTAGAAATAATCATACAAAATCAATTACTCCACCTCCAACTTTTGTATACTGAAACAATCACTGATGACAACTGCCAGAAATGAAGACACCAGAAAAATGCAAAGAAATGCAGCAGCTGATGACAGCTAAGAAGTCGCCCTTCCCTTCTTCGCAGAGGGCTGCGGTTCAACACTTGATTGAGAAATGCACTGCTGTCCTCTGAAGCGCCTCCCGAGCCGGAAGAGGCCAGGATGACCTGAGGCTCGAGACGAGACAGGCGAACGCGCTTTCCACGAAGAGGCGGAGGGTGGGGCAAGCTCAGATGCCCCCCACGCAATCCAGCACGGCCCGGCCCCAGCACACCACCACCCCTTACCCTCGGCCGCGCCGACACAGGAAGGAGGCTGGGGCAAGGCTTGCCGCCCCTTGCCCGCACTGCGACACCCGCCCCGCAGCTCACACCCGTGGCCGCTCCCGACCCCTGAGGCTCAGAGCCTACCGGAGCGCGCCCCGCGCGCCCCCGAGTCCTCACCCGCCACCAAAAAGGACAGAAGCATGACGAGCACAGTCATGGTTCCGCGAAGCCTGCAGCCGTGCAGGGGAACACGGAACGGGCCGGGAGAACGCGAATGACCAAGGCAACACCAGCGGGTGACGAGCTCCAGCTCGACCCGAGTCCCGGAGACCTCCCTGTCGCTGCCTCCGCTGGGCCGGCTGTCGCTCTCTCCACCAATCGCCAGAGACGCCGCGACCTGCGGGAGAGGCGTAGCCGGGCCAACGTCAGTGTGATGGGCGAGTCTAACGTGACGGACGGAAGGCCCTTCTAATGGTTGACAGCAATTGCAGAGCCGGGCAGTCCCGCCCCCTGGTCCGTGACAACCAATAAGGAGATGGAGGGTAGGGAGGGCGATCGCAGGATGGGAGAAGGCAGGTCCTGTCCAGGGGTCCAGAGAGACCACGGAATGAGGCTTCCACCCGGTTGCGGACGCTTTGGCCAGTCGCAGGTGACGGTTTCCAACCGGGGTGTCTGTCTTTCCCGGTCGCGTGGCTCCGCCCTGCCACGGGTGTAGTAGTGGAAGCTGCGTGGCTGGTTTGGGTTTCGCTCTAACAATTGCACAGATGATGAGCACCAGCTGGGAGGAAGCTAGCCCGCCCTCCCCCCCCCCCCCCGAACCCGTCCTCCAAGTAGGGCGCGACGAATAATTCTTAGTATAAATATATCGTGAATATTTCATGGGACGTACTTATACTATAAAAGATATTTGTTGTTTGTCTGAAATTCCAAATATACCTGGGCGCCCTGTGTTTTGATTTGCCGAATCTGGTAACCCTACCTCCTAAGACTTTCTGATCTACCAGGAGTGATGTTACAGGAACATTAATTACTTTCATCATCCATTCACTCAGTGTTATGTGAGGACTAGACATATTATTTAGGTCAGGATCCTCCCTTCCCACAGCTCATATATTTTTTTTTTTGCCCATGATCTGAGGAAAGAAGTGACATAATGTAGCGTCTGTAGTTAGAAAATGATTCCCCAGCTGAAGACCTTGAAAGATGGATGTGGTTTCAATATGTAGCAAAAAACTGTAAGGTGTGGCAGGGAGAAAGCCTTGTCAGGTTGAGCATTAACTGTTTACTTTAACCAAAGAAGAGATGTATGGGGGAGGGCGCGCATAAAGCTGAAAATATCAGTCTGGGACATTTATTGAAGATATTGACCTTTACAGAAAAGAACTATGCACTTCGTTTGGCAGGAAACGGGAGCCATTGAAGGTGTGTGGGCATTGTTCAGTGTACCAATGTGAGACACGCTTGTTGAGGAAAGAACGCCCGGTTAACTCGGTTCCCAGTCTCCATTTTCAGGAGAAAAAAAGAAAATGGGTTGAAAACTGACCCCAAGAGTTTCTCAGGTAGCAGACCTGTCCTGCCAAAAATTTGCCCGACTGAAAACTGGAATCAGAAGAACACTCCCCAAACACTTTGGTTTGAACTTTCTAGACCAGACTATGCTCACCAAAGCCATTCTCAGTTTAGGGAATGAAATCTGAGTTTTCTCACTCAAAGGCAGGAAACTCTTGACCTCAAATTTGCATTCTTTCAGAGAATTTGCACAAGTGTGACTTTAAAGACATCTGAAAGGGCCGAAGGGATATTTTCCCATTAGAAATGTGAAATTATTGGATTGCCAAAAATGTCTGAAGTAGCTAATTTCCAAAACATCAACTCTAAAGTGACTGCCTTGAAAAAATAAATATCACTAAGAATTTAATCATTTTAGAAAATTCATTTCTTGTCAGGATGGAGCCATTTCTTTTCACATCAACTAAAATTTCATTCTCTGTCCATCTTGCCGCGTATCCTCAAACTGGTTCTAGACCAAAAGCCCTGAAAGAGCCTGTCTAAATAAGCCTTACTTAGGGGCATAATCAACTAAAAGTGGAGCAGAGCTCTTGCACTTTTATCCAGCCTAAAGAAACGGAAAGGTGTGGATTTTTCTGTTCTTGAAAGAGTTCTATGACATTTGTATATCTTTTAATTTGAAGAAGACCAAAAATCTTATAAATAGACCGGAATAAAATAAATCTCTCCTCTTCCCCCCCCAAGAAAAATTCAAAATCTTACAATCTTTCATACTCTATTTACATCTTGAGAAATAACAGCCCTTTCTTAGCTAAAGGCGAATTGCTTATCCTTAAATCTAAGGCCCCTTTTCCTCTGAGGTCTTAAAGGGCCAGTGCTGCTTTTTATAGCTTTAGAATCCAGTAAGATAAACACTGTAGGAAGCCTACTCCTTATTTCATAGATTAACAGATTGAAACCTGGGGGAAGACATGTGTACTCAAGGTCACATTTTGAATCATCAGTAGTTCTGCTCTATGAATGCAGCCCTTTGGATTCAATCTTTAGCGCTCAGTAAACAACTGGTGATGTGTGGTTAACATTTCCTTCGAAGCATTTAGAAGTGGATATGTGAGTGTCAGGATGCTATTTGAAGGAATGACACATATGTTTGACTAAAAGAAGCCTCCTGCCTCACCACACCTTTCCTCCTAGGCCAAATAGCCAAGACTCCAGCCATCCATTGCCCTGAGGGGAGGACTCTCAGAAGAACCAGCAAACAGAAATGTCAAACTCTTGGCTCTTGAGTTTCAAAAGGAGAGAGGTACAGCTATAATATTTGAAAGAATTTGCCCTGGCTGGTGTGGCTCAGTGGATTGAACTCAGCCCTGTAAACCAAAGGGTCACTAGTTCAATTCCCACTCAGGACACATGCCTGGGTTATAGGCCAGGTCCCCAGTAGGGGACACATGAGAGGCAACCACACATTGATGTTTCTCCCTCCCCTCTCTTCCTTCCTTCCCTCCCCTCTCTCTACAAACAAATACATAAAATCTTTAAAACAAAAGATTTGAAATAATTTGTACGTAATTCAATTTGCTTTCCTAACTCTTCTCCCCCTGCCGCCCCCCTCCCCCACAACCTGTTAATTCCAGCAGTAAATTCTAAGTGATTCCATGATAAGGTGGCCTGATTCCTGCAAATCAGCCATCAGGGAGCCCTGTAGAGGCCAAGATCATGTCATGCCCCAAGACCATGCAGCTCCCACTCAATTAAAATCAAGAATTTCTTTTCAGCCCTGGCTGGTGTGGCTCAGTGGGTTGAGCACCAACTGTGAACCTTAAGGGTCACCGGTTTGATTCCCAGTCAGGGCATATGCCTGGGCTGTGGACCACGTCCCTCATTGGAGGTGTGCAAGAGGCAGCCAACTGATGTCTCTTTCCCTCTCTCTTCCTCCCTTCCCCCTCTTTAAAAAGCAAATAAAATCTTTAAAAGAAAAAGAATTTCTTTTCAAAAGATACCATATACAGAATGGAAAAGTAAGGGGGAGAGAGAAAGTACCTTCACAGTGGCAAAGCTTGACAAACTACCTCAGCTAGGTAATCAAGGCCAACATCAACAGGGACAAACCATGTTGACACTATGTACCCTGGATATGATGTGATGAAAATGGCATTTTACCTCTGTGGCCTTCCTCCCCAAACCCATAACCCCAGTCTAATCTTGAGAAAAACATTAAATAGATTCCACTTGAGGTACATCCTACAAAATACCTGACGAGGACTCCTTGAAACTATCAAAGTCATCAAAAACAAGAAAAGTCTGATCCCTGGCAGATGTAACTCAGTGGATTGAACGCAGGCCTTCGAACCAGGGTCACAGGTTCGATTCCCAGTCAGGACACATGCCTGGGTTGTAGGCCAGGTCCCCAAGTAGGGGGCACACAGGAAGCA
Organism: Macrotus californicus; assembly: GCA_007922815.1. Lineage (NCBI taxonomy): Eukaryota > Metazoa > Chordata > Mammalia > Chiroptera > Phyllostomidae > Macrotus > Macrotus californicus. The sequence continues at coordinate 1,121 of VMDR010016919.1, read as the reverse complement.
ACCACACATTGATGTTTCTCTCCTTCTCCCTTCCCCTCTCTCTAAAACTAAGTAAATAAAATCTTAAAAAACAAACAAACAAGGAAAGTCTGAGAAACTGTCACAACCAAGAGGAGCCTAAGGAGACATAACAACTAAGTATAAAGTGAGATCCTGCAACAGAAAAAGGAAATCTGAATAAAGTATGGATTCTAGTTAATTATAATGTATCAGTATTGGCTCATTAACAGTGACAAATGTGCCACACTAATGTAAGATGTTAATAATAGGTAAACCTGGATGTGACGTATATGGGAACTCTCTGTATTATCTTCTCTATTTTTCTGTAAATCTAAAACTATTCTGAAAACAGTCAATTAAAAAATACCATAAAGTGAAAATGCAAGCCACAAAATGGAAAGAGGTAAGTTGTATTCAGAATATGTAAAGCATTCCAACAAATCAATAAGAAAAAGACAACCTGATAGAAAAATGGGTGGCAGACTAGAACAGTTACTCTACATAAGAGGAAATCCGAAAGGCCAGTAAATATATAAAAAGATGCTTAACTTCATTAGTTGTTAGGGAATGCAAATTTGAAACTATGAGGTACCACAACACACCACTAGACTGGCAAAGGTTAGGAAGTCTGAGTTAAGAAGTCTGACCATGCCAAGTGTAGGCAAGGATGTGAATCAGCTGAAACTCTCATAATATGCTAGCAGGAATATAAATTGGTACAATGATTTCTGAATACATTCTTTATCTCTTAAATGTTCTGTATCTTGATCTAGATGGGGGTTATACATAGATGAAAACACAGCAAGCTGTTCACTTAAGATTTGTGCATTTTACCATACTCAAATTACACCTAAAGATTAAGATATACATACCCTGTTTTGACTGGTGTGTCTCGGTTGGGGATTGTCCCTCAAAGCAAAAGTTCACTGGATCAATTCCTGGTCAGGGCACATGCCTAGGTTGCAGGCTTGGTCCCTAGTAGGAATATGTGCAAGAGGCAACCAATGGATGTTTCTCTCTCACATGGATGTTTCTCTCCCTTTCTCCCTCCCTTCCCCTCTCTCTTTAAAAAAAAAAAAAAAGATATACGTACCTTGTAACCCAGCAGTTCTATTTGTCCA
>VMDR010016918.1:0-20643 GCA_007922815.1 Macrotus californicus | reverse complement strand
ACCTACCATTTATGCTTCTTATTCCCTGTACGTTTTCCCCCTCTCTCCCCACCCACTCCCCTGATGATAACCCTTCGTGTGATCTCCATTTCTGTGATTCTGTTCCTGGTCTACTTGTTTGCTTAGTTTGTTTTTGTTTCTGTTTTAGGTTCAGTTGTTAATAACTGTGAGTTTGTTGTCATTTTACTGTTCACGTTTTTTATCTTCTTTTTCTTAGATAAGTCCCTTTAATATTTCATATAATAAGGGCTTGGTGATGATGAACTCCTTGAACTTGACCTTATCTGGGAAGCACTTCATTTGCCCTTCCATTCTAAATGATAGCTTGGCTAGATAGAGTCATCTTGGATGTAGGTCCTTGCCTTTCATGACTTGGAATACTTCTTGCCAGTCCCTTCTTGTCTGCAAGTTTTCTTTTGAGAAATCAGCTGACAGTCTGATGGACACTTCTTTGTAGGTTACTGTCTCCTTTTCTCTTGCTGCTTTTAAGATTCTCTCCTTATCCTTCATCTTGGGTAATGCAATTATGATATGCCTTGGTGTGTTCCTCCTTGGTCCAACTTCTTTGGGACTCTCTGAGCTTTCTGGACTCCCTGAAAGTCTATTTCCTTTGCCAGATTGGGGAAGTTCTCCTTCATTATTTGTTCAAATAAGTTTTCAATTTCTTGCTCTTCCTCTTCTCCTTCTGACACCCCTATGATTCGGATACTGGAATGCTTAAAGACATCCTGGAGGTTCCTAAGCCTCTCCTCTTTTTTTTTTTTGAATTCTTGTTTCTTCATTGTGTTGTGCTTGAATGTTTCTTTCTTTCTTCTGGTCCACACCATTGATTTGAGTCCCGTTTTCTTCCCATCACTGTTGGTTCCCTGTACATTTTCCTTCATTTCACTTAGCGTAGCCTTCATTTGTTCATCTAATTTGTGAGCAAATTCAACCAAGTCTGTGAGCATGCTGATTACCAGTGTTTTGAACTGTGCATCTGGTAGGTTGGCTATCTCTTCGTTGCTTAGTTGTATTTTTTCTTGAGCTTTGATCTGTTCTTTCATTTGGGCCATTTTTGTTGTCTTGGTGCACCTGTTACATAGTAAGGGGCGGAGCCTTAGGTGTTCACCAGGGCAGGGCAGCCACGTTGCTGCGTTGTGACACAGTATGTGGGGGAGGGGACCGAGAGGGAACAATGGCAGTTCCTCCGCTCTCTGCCAGTTTTCAGTCACTTTCCACGCTACCCACAGTCCAATTGGGCCCTTCTGGTGCTGATTCTGGTGCTGATTCCCGGTGGGAGGACTTATGTACGATCTAGGACCCTGTGGGTCTCTCCAACGAGCTCTCCTGTGAGGCTGGGAGTTTCTCCCACTGCCGCCGCCTTAACCCCCACAGGAGTTTTCAATCAGAGGCTTTGAGGCTTTACTTCCTCGCGCTGGAACTCTGGGTTGCGGGGTCTGTCTCGCTCTCCAGTTGTTCCTACCTGTTTATCCTCATGAGGGAGTGGGACACCTAGTCCCCAGCCACCACCTCTCCTGGCCAGCTGCGCCTTTCCCCGGTCCGCCAGCCACCACCCCGCCTGGCGAGTCCTCTCCACCCCTCCTACCAATCTGGATGTATGTTTCTTAATTTCTTGGTTGTTGGACTTCCTTACGGTTAGATTTTCTGTCAGTTCTGGTTGTTTTTTGTTTTAAAATTTGTTGTTGTCCTTCTTTTGGTTGTGCAAGGAGGCACAGTGTGTCTACCTACGCCTCCATCTTGGCTGGAAGTCCCCTAGACCTCAAAATTTTTCTACAAAATCTTTTGATGAACAGTGTTCATCATATAATCAGAAAAATCAAGCACTCAGAGGAAGATATCTCAAACAAAGATTTTCTTTTTTAAAGTATTTTTTATTGATTATGCTATTACAATTTTCCCAATTTTCCCCCTTTAGCCCCCTCCACCCTGCACCCCGAATCTTCCAGCATTACTCCCCCTTTTAGTTCATGTCCATGGGTTGTACATATAAGTTCTTTGAGTCCTCTGTTTCCTATACCATTTTTTATCTCTCCCTATTTTATGCCTATTAATTTTGCTTCTTCCCTGTACCTTTTCCCCCCATTCCTCCCTTCTCCCTCCCCAATGAAATTCCTCCATGTGATGTCCATTTCTCTGATTCTGTTCCTGTTCTAGTTGTTTGCTTAGTTTTTGTTTTTATTGTTTTTCTTTTTTTTTAAGTCCATTTGTTGATAGTGGTGAGTTTGTTGTCATTTTACTATTCATATTTTTAATCTTCTTTTTCTTAGATAAGTCCTTTTAACATTTTCTATAATAATGTCTTGGTGATGATGAACTCCTTTAACTTGACCTTATCTGGGAAACACTTTATCTGCCCTTCCATTCTAAATGAAAGTTTTGCTGGATAGAGTAATCTTGGATGTAGGTCCTTGCCTTTAATGACTTAGAATACTCTTTTCAGCTCCCTCTTCCCTGCAAGGTTTCTTTTGAGAAATCAGCTGATAGCCTTATGGGCACTCCTTTATAGGTAATTCTCTCCTTTCCTCTTGCTTCTTTTAGGGTTCTCTTTTTATCTTTAATTTTGGGTAACTTAATGATGTGTTTCTCTTTGGGTCCAACTTCTTTGGGACTCTCTAGGCTTTCTGGACTTCCTGGAAGTCTATTTCCTTTGACAGATTGGGGACGTTTCCCTTCATTATTTGTTTAAATAAGTTTTCAATTTCTTGCTGTTGTTCTTCTCCTTCTGGCATCCCTATAATTCAGATATTGGAATGCTTCAGGTTGTTCCATAGGTTTATAAGACTCTCTTCACTTTTTTAAATTCTTGTTTCTTCATTTTGTTCTGGATGGATGTTTATTTTTCCCTTTTGTTCCAAATCATTGCTTTGAGTTCTGGTTTCCTTCCTGTCTCTCTTGGTTCCCTGAATATTTTGCTTCATTTCATTTTGGGTATCTTTCATTTGTTTTTTCATTTCTTGACCAAGCTCAATCAGATCTGTGAGCATTTTGATCACCAGGGCTTTAAATTCTCCATCAGATAGGTTGGCTATCTCCTCATCACTTAGTTCTCTTTCTGAGTTTTTGCTCTGTTCTTTCACTTGGGCCATATTTCTTTGTCTTGGTGTATCTGATAAATTGTAAGGGGTGGGGGGGTCTTAGGTGTTCACCTGGGAAGGGCAACCCTCTTTGCTGTGCTGCAGTACTGTCTGTCTGGGAGGGGTCAGGGAGGGAACAATGCAGCTCACCTGCTCGTCTCTAGCGCACTTTCCAATGGACTGTCGTATGAGACGGGAGTTTCTCCCACCTCGGCAACAGCCATAGACCACAGTCAACTCTGAGTCTCAGTTTTGCCTTCAGCCAGCCCTCCCACATAGTCTGCTGTCTTGTCGCAGTTTTTCCCAGCCAGCCCATGTAGTCCACTGCCTTACTGATCTGGTTGTTCTGGTTGATTTTTTTCTTTATTTCATTGGTTGTCAGAGTTCCCTGCAGTTTGATCTTCTGGCATTTCTGGTTGGTTATTGATTTTAGATTTGTTGTTATCCTCCTTTCAGTTGTGCGAGGAAGTGAAGGGTTTCTACCTATGCCTCCATCTTGGCCGGAAATCCTTGAACAAAAATTTTCTGATGGGGAAAGCCTGTCATACTATAGTCCACAGTGGAATATGAACTCATTCTCTCTTATTTTATTCCTAAAAGAGGAACAGAACAACTGCAAACCATGTTCGTGTATATTTGTAGATAAATTTTAAAGATGCTTTGGGTTCTATATGGCTATAATTTTAAGCATGCCCTTTATTGCAATCTGTCAAGAAGTTGGCCAGCAAGAGAGAAGAGTTCACCAAACATAAAATATTAATCTACAGCATTTAATACTTATTTATTATTGACTATATGTCAAGCATCATTCTAAATACTTGAAATATATGTACATATATATGTACATGCATCTACGGGTGTATATGTATTTGTAGGAGAAGAAACTTTTCTCTACCCTCAAGATTCTATCAGCTGGTTAAATAAACATGAGACAAATTAACAAGAGAAAATAAGCAAATTTAATTGCAACAAAAGTATGGGAAACCTACATAAATGAGAAAGTCAGAGATAACACATATAAGAAGATTGAAAAGCTGTGGTACAAGAAAAAGATGGCAATGAGGTAAGTGGGACTGGAGCCCAGTTCTGCCTATGCCCAGCTGGAACACCTAGCCAATCTTCTGAGGAACATAGTGAGAAACCAGTGGAATCCCAGCTTATATGAAGTATAGAGGCCAAAAACTGTAGAGGACATTGAAAAACAGATGCTAAGGAGATTATGTTGGGACAGTAAGGTCCCTGGGATCTGCACAGGGACCTAGGCTGCTGTGGCCCCAGGCCAGGCACCTGCCACAGCAAATGGAGAGGAGTTTTAGATCAAAAGCTCTCTCCCCTACCAGATCAGGGAGGACAGCCCAGCACCAGAAAACACCAAGTCCCAATCAAGAGGAGCCCAAAGAGGCCCACTTCAAGACACATCATAATTAAAATGGCAAAATTCCAAGACAAAGAGAAAATCTTAAAGGCAGCAAGGGAGAAACAGGAAGTAACATATAAGGGAGCCCCTAGAAGACTAGCAACTGACTTCTCAATGGAAATGCTCCAAGCCAGAAGAGAATAACAAGAAATACTCCAAGTAATGAAAAGCAAAGGCCTGCAACCAAGACTACTCTAACCAGCAAAGCTCTCAATTAAAATGGAAAGTGAATTAAGGAGTTTCCCAGACAAAAGAAGTGTCAAATAATACACCTCCTTTAAACTAGCTCTGCAAGAGATGTTAAAGAGTATGCCTTAAGAAAAGGGGAAAATAAAAAGAGTGAGAGAGAGGAACCCAGATACAAAAAAAAATGGCAATGAATAAGTACCTATCAATAATAATCTTAAACATAAGTGGATTAAATCCTCCAATCAAAAGACATAGAATAGCTGAATGGATAAGAAATCATGACCCACACATATGCTGTCTACAAGAGACCCACGTCAGAACAAAAGACCTACACAGACTGAAAGTGAAGGGCTGGAAACAAATATTCCAAGCAATGGGCAGGGGGGAAAAAGCTGGGGTACCAATACTCATATCAGACAAAATAGACTTCAAAAAAAAAAGGATAAAAAGAGACCCAGAAGCTCACTTCATAATACTCAAGGGAGGAATCCATCAAGAAGACATAAACATTGTAAATATATATGCACCCAACATAGGAGCACACAAATACATGAAGAAAATCTTGGAGGACTTCAAGAAAGATATTGACAACAACACAACTATATTAGGGGATTTCAATGCCCCAAGGTAAAAAATGGATAGATCTTCCAAACAAAATATCAACAAAGATATTGTGGCATTGAACAATGTCCCATATCAAAGGGACTTAACTGATATATATATAGAGAGAGCATTTCATCTCAAAGAAGCAAAATACACATTCTTTTCAAAGGCACATGAAACATTTTCAAATGTAGACCACATGATAGGACACAAAAACAAGCCTCAAAAAATTCAAGAAAATTGATATCATATCAAGCATTTTCTCCGACAACAAGGGACTAAAACTAGAAACCAACCTCAAGGAAAAAAACCCCAAACACTCAAACTCATGGAGATTGAATACCATGCTATCAAACAATGAAAGGGTCAAGAATGAGATCAAGGAAGAAATAAAAAAAATTCTGGAAACAAATGAAAATGAACTCACAACAACCCAAAACTTATGGTACACAGCTAAGGCAGTCCTGAGAGTGAAGTTCATAGCGATACAGGCCTACCTAAAAAAGATAGAAACATTTCAAATAAACAACCTAACTCTACACCTACAAGAACTGGAGGAACAACAACAAAGACAGCCCAGAGCAAGTAGAAGGAAGGAAATAACCAAGATCAGAGCAGAATTAAATGACATAGAGGCTAAAAGTACAATTCTAAGGATCAATAAATACAGGAGCTGATTCTTTGAAAAGATAAACAAGGTCGACAAGCCTTTAAGCAGACTCATCAAGAAAAAGAGAGGACCCAAATAAACACAATCAAAAATGAAAGAGGAGAGATTACAACTGATACCATAGAAATACAAAGGATTGTAAGAAAATACTACGAAGAACAATATGCCAAGAAATTTGAAAACCTAGGTGAAATGGGCAAATTTCTAGGAAAATCTAATTTTCCAAAACTGAATGGAAAAGAAGCAGAAAGCTTGAACAGACCAATAACAGCTGACAAAATTGAAGCAGTAATCAAAACACTGCCAACACACAAAAGCCCTGGACTGGATGGTTTCACAGGAGAATTCCACAAAGCATTTAAGGAAGAGCTAACCCCTATCCTTCACAGACTATTCCAAAAAAATCCAAGAAGATGGAAGACTCCCAAACTCTTTTTGTGAAGCCAGCCTCACGCTAATCTCAAAAACACATAAAGACATAACAAAGAAAGAAAACTATAAGCCAAGAATGTTGATGAACATAGGTGCTAAAGCCCTCAACAAAATATTGGCAAACTGCATCCAGCAATACAATAAAAAAAACATACACCATGATCAATTGTGATTCATCCCAGGGATGCAAGGATGGTACAATATTCACAAATCAAAAAATGTAATACATTACATAAACAAAAGAAAAGACAAAAATCAAACAATCATATCAATAGATGCAGAAAAAGCATTTGATAAGGTACAGCACACATTTATGATTAAAACACTCACCAAAGAGGGAATAGATGGAGCATTCCTCAACCTAATAAAGGCCGTATATAAGAGACCTACGGCCAACATCATACTCAATGGGCAAAAACAAAAAGCTTTCCCACTAAGATCAGGAATAACACAAGGTTGTCCACTTTCACCGCTTCTACTCAACATAGTATTGGAAGTGCTAGCCACAGTAATCAGACAAGAAAGAGAAATAAAAGGCATCCAAATTGGAAAGGAGTAAGTAAAACTGTCATTGTTTGCAGTTGACATTATAGTGTACATAGAAAACTCTATAGACTCCGCCAATAAACAAGTTGACTTAAGTGAACTTGGCAAAGCAGCATACAAAGTCGATGTTCAGAAATCAAAGGCATTTTTGTACATCAACAATGAAATATCAGAAACAGAAATCAGGAGGAAAAATCCTATTTGTTTCAGTAACAAGAAAATAAAGTACCTAAGAATAGACCTAATCAAGGAAGTAAATAAATTTATACTCAGAAAACAACAGAACATTGAAAAAAAGAAATTAAGGAACACACAAGTAAATAGAAGCATATACCGTATCATGGATTGGAAGAATTAACATCATCAAAATTTCCACAGTACTCAAAGCAATTTATATATTCAATGCAATCCCTATTAAAATACCAATGACATATTTCACAGATATAGAACAAACATTTCAAACACTTATATGGAATTGTAAGCAAACCTGCATATCCTCAGCAGTTTTGAGAAAGAAGAACAAAGCAGGAGGGATCACAATACCTGATATCAAACTGTATTACAAGGCCATTGTAATTAAAACAGCCTGGTACTGGCATAAGAACAGAAACAAAGACCAGAGAAGAGAACAGAGCCCAAAAATAAACCCAAGTCTCTATGGTCAATTAACATTTGACAAAAGGGGAAGAAGCTTAAAATGGAATAAAAATAGCCTCTTTAACAAATGGTGTTGTGGGATCTGGACAGCTACATGCAAAAAAGTCCTAGAAGAAAAAACATTGGCAGATAAATCTCAGATATTCCACACAGCAACATCTTCACTGATATGTCCCCTAAAGCAAGGGACAAAAGGGAAGAATAAACAAATGGAACCTCATCAAATAAAAAAATCTTCTGCATTGCTAAAGAAAACAGCATTAAAATTAAAAGAGAACCAACTATATGGGAAGACATTTTTGCCAGTGACACCTCAAACAAGGGTTTGATCTCCAAAATATATAAAGAACTCACATGACTCCACTCCAGGAAGACAAACAACCCAATTAAAAAATGAGCAAAAGACTTGAACAGACACTTCTCCAAGGAGGACATACAGAGGGCCCAGAGACATATGAAAAGATGCTCAGCATCACTAGCCATCAGAGAGATGCAAATTAAAACCACCATGAGATACCACCTGACACCGGTCAGAATGGCCATCATAAACAAATCAACAGACAAGTGTTGGAGAGGATGTGGAGAAAAAGGAGCCCTAGTGCACTGTTGGTGGGATTGTAGACTGGTGCAGCCACTGTGGAAAACAGTATGGAATTTCCTCAGAAAACTAAAAATGGAATTGCCTTTTGACCCAGCAATTGCACTGCTGGGATTATACCCTAAGAGCCCTGAAACACCAATCCAAAAGAATCTATGCACTCCAATGTTCATAGCAGCACAATTTACAATAGCCAAGTGCTGGAAGCAACCTAAGTGCCCATCAGTCAATCAGTGGATCGAAAAACTGTGGTACATTTACACAGTGGAATTCTACACAGCAGAGAGAAAGAAGGAGATCCTACCCTTCGCAACGGCATGGATGGAACTAGAAAGCATTATGCTAAGTGAAATAAACCAGGCGGTAAGGGAGAAATACCACATAATCTCACCTTTAACTGGAACATAATCAACAAAAGAAAACAGCAAACAAAATGCAACCAGAGACATTGAAATTAAGAACAATCTAACAATGGCCAGAGGGGAAGCGGGAGGGAACAGTGTGGGGAAGGGTTTCCAGGAAACACTATAAAGGACACATGGACATAACCAAGGGGGAGGTTGGGAGCGGGGGAGGGGGGTGGGATTGGCTCGGGTGGTGGGGGGGAATGCAAACTGTAATTGAACAACAATAAAGTAATTTTTTAAAAATGGGCAAAGGACCTGAACAGGCACACCTCCAAGGAGGCCATACAGAGGGCCCAGAGACATATGAAAAGATGCTCCACATCACTAGCGATCATAGAGATGTAAATTAAAACCACCATGAGATACCACTTCACACTGGTCAGAATTGCCATCAAAAACAAATGAACAAACAAGTATTGGAGAGGATGTGGAGAAAAGGGAACCCTACTACACTGTTGGTGGGAATGCAGACTGGTGCAGCCACTGTGGAAAACAGTATGGAATTCCTTCAAAAAACTAAAAATGGAACTGTCTTTTGATCTAGCAATTCCACTGCTGGGATTATACCCTAAAGAACCCTGAAACACCAATCCAAAAGAACCTATGCACCCCGATGTTCATAGCAGCACAATTTACAATAGCCAAATGCTGGAAGCAACCTAAGTGCCCATCAGTCAATGAGTGGATCAAAAACTGTGGTACATTTACACAATGGAATTCTACGCAGCAGAGAGAAAGAAGGAGCTCCTACCACTTGTGACAGCCTGTATGGAACTGGAGACCATTATGCTAAGTGAAATAAGCCAAGTGGTAAGGGGCAAATACCATATGATCTCACCTTTTAACTGGAACATAATCAACAAAAAAAAAAGGAAAAAAATATAACCAGAGACATTGAAATTAAGAACAAACTAACAATAACCAGAGTGGAGGGGGGAGGGGACAGTGAGGGGAAGGGTTTCCAGGAAACACTATAAAGGACACATGGACATAACCAAGGGGAGGGTGGGAGCAAGGGAGGGAAGTGGGATTGGCTGGGGTGAGGGGGAGTGGTGGGGAGAAAATGCAGACAACTGTAAATGAACAACAATAAATTGTAATCAAGTCTTTTTTAAAAAAATAAGCAAAAGCTTCTGCTAAACCCTTTACTGTGAATTTATTTGGGAGTTGCTTCTCTTCTTGTGCAGTTTTCTTTTCTTTTGCTGATTCTTCAACTTTGCATTGCTGTTCCAGTTCCAACAACTTCACATTAGTTCATTCCTCAAAAACCACCTCTAGGAGATCCTCAGTGTCATCCTCATTCACACCCAGGTTAACGGTGATTGCCATAGTAATCAGTCTTGTTGAGTTTAATAACTTCCTCATCCTTGGTGAATCCTTTGAAGTCATGGATGAACCTCTTAAGTACTTTCATCTAAAATGTCATTCATACACTCCTTAATAACAACACTTCAACCCCAAGCAAAGTTCTTGATGTAGTGATAAATGTAATCCTTCCAGAATTGAATCAGTGTCTTCTTCAGTTTCAGCAATAGCCTGGGCAAAGTTCTTCCACAAGTAGTAGGCCTTAAAAGCTGCTATTTCTCCTTAATCCACTGATTGCATCAAAGAGATGGTTTTTGAAGGGAGAAATATCACTTCAATATTGGGATGAAAATCACACACAAGAGAAAGGATAACTGGGAGAATTATCAACAATAAGCGAAATCTTGAAAGCTATATTATTCTCCAAACAGTACTTCTCAATTTCACTGACATAGCAAATTAGGAAAGCATGTTGGAAGAGCAGCTGGGTCATTCATGACTTTTTATTGCTCCTGTAGTACACTGACTATGTGTGCTCATTGATATGCTTGAAGGCCCTGAGGTTCTCACTGTGCCTGATCACAATGGGTTTCAATTTGTAGCATGCAACACTGCACCCAAGCAAGACTATTATCCTGTCCTTAAAAGCCTGAAACCTGGCATTTGACTTTGCATCATTACTGGATGAAAGTACTTTCAGGCATTCATTTCCAGAATAAGAAAGTTTTGTTCATATTAAGTATTTTCACGGACCAGTAATTTTCTTCTATAATCAGTTCATCTACAGTTTTCAAAAACTTTTCAGCTTTCTTTATTTCAGACTCATCACTCACTTTCACATTCTGTAATAAGTAACAATTCTTGAATCATTGAAGTCACCCAGAACTAGCAGTGAAACCAGCATTGTAGTTGGGCCATCCTTTCCTTGCAACATCGCAAAGAAGCTTTTAGCTATGGCTGTGATTGTCTTGGTACTGGGATCTCTGCTGTGTCTATTCACTCTAGACCATGCGAAGTTCCTCCATGTCAGATATAGGCCCTTCTTGAATTTTTGTTAGTCTCACTGCCTTCACTGAAGCAGATCCTTTAACATGTTTCATGACTTTGTTCTTGTTTTTGAAGGTTATAGCTATAGTGGAATGAGATATGCCTAACGAGTGAGCAATAACCAACATTGATTTTCCACCTTCGTAGTTTTTAATCTCTTTTAATTTTGTTTCCAGGTTAATCACTCAATGTGGAATTTCCTCAAAAAACTAAAAATGGAACTGCCTTTTGACCCAGCAATTTCACTGCTGGGATTATACCCTAAGAATCCTGAAACCCCAATTCAAAAGAACTTATGCACCCCAATGTTCATAGCAGCACAATTTACAATGGCCAAGTGGTGGAAATAGCCTAAGTGCCCATCAGTAAATGAGTGGATTAAAAAACTGTGGTATATTTACATAATGGGATACTACACAGCAGAAAGGAAGAAGGAACTCTTAGCTTTCATGACAGCATGAATGGAACTGGAGAGTATTATGTTAAGCAAAATAAGCCAGGAGGTAAAAAACAAATACCATACAATCTCACCTATAAGTGGAACCTAATCATCAAAACAAACAAGCGACCAAAATAGAACCAGGGACATGAAAATAAAGAACAAACTGACAGAGACCAGAGAAGAAGCAGGAGGTAGATAATGGGGGTGAAAAGGGGGTGAGTCAAGTCAAGAAACATGTATAAAGGACCCATGTACAAAGTCAACGGGTAGGCAGGAAGATTGAATGTGGGAGTTGGGGTGTGGGTAGGGTAGTGACTTTGGTAGAGTAATGGGGGAAAATGAAGACAACTATAATTGAACAATACAACTTAAAAAAAATAAAATGCATGCAAATTTTAATAAATGTGGCCTCTTATTGGCAACAGTAGCAGTGGATTTTTTACACTTAGGAGCCATGATGAACAAAACAACCTAATATTAAATCAAGCACAAGAGAAAATGCCATCAAGACACACAGTAAACATGAGACATATAAGGCTGCTGCCAGCCTAATATGGCATACTGTTTTACAGCAAATTCTTTTATAAGTAGAAAGAGTACACTCCATAATAACTTTAAAACTATAGTAAACAAATAAACCAGTTATATAGCTGTTTATTATCAGGTAATAATTACTAGGTACTACACACAACTATGTGCTATTTATAGTTATAAACCATCCAGGTTTGTTTACACTAGCATCACTAGCAACACATGAGTAATGAATTAAACTATGATGTTATGATGGGTATGACGATCCTAGGCAATAGAAATTTTTCAGCTCCATTACAATCTTATGAGATCATTATTGTATATGGGATCTATCATTGACTGATATGTAGTGATGCTGTACATGAGCATAATATTATTTAAAGCCTTAAAGTTTATGACTGCTATATATACATAATGGATATTTTTATGCCTTCTATTTCCCAGTCATTCCTTTTTTTGTCTTAAAAATCTTTCTGGGTTTTTTTTCTATTTTCATTTACTTTATCTTTGCCTGTCCCTTTATTTTTAAACATTGAAAACCATTTTGCTTAAGAATGCTGTAAAAACACTCACATTTACTATGATCACCCTCAGCACATTTTAGCAGCATTCCTACTGGCATATTCATGGCTAGGAGTCCCACCCAGTTTCTTGAGTTCAGCTGCCCCTCATAGGTAGATTCCTGATGAAGTGCAGGGGTGACTCAGCTGCTTTCCTGGAAATCCCAGCATGCAGCAGTCTTGCAGGGCAGCTTCCCAATGAGTTTTTGGGAGGCATAAGTGGCTTCATCACTAGTTCAGCACCATCCCCCCAAAACAACTTTCTGAATCCTAAGGAAAAAAGAACAAAGCTGGAGGTGTCACACTACCTGACTTCAAATTATACTACAAAGTAACAATAATTAAAATAGCATGGTATTGGCAGAAAAACTGGCACACATACACCAATGGAACAGAATTGAGAGCCTAGAAACAAACCCACATGTATATGGCAAGTAATTTTTAAAAAAGGAGCCAAAAACATGCAGTGGAGAAAAGAAATCCTCTTTAATAAATGGTTCTGGGAAAATTGGAAAGCTGCATGCAAAAGAATAAAACTAGACTATAGTTCGCCTCCATGTACAAAAAAAAATTAACTCAGAATGGAACAAAGACCTACATATAAGATCTGAAACAATAAGTTACATAGAAGAAAACATAGGTACTAAACTTATGGACCTTGGTCTTAGAGAAGATTTATTAATTTGATCCAAAGGCAAAGGAAGTAAAGGCAAAAATAAATGAACGAGACTATATCAAACTAAAAAGCTTCTGCACAGAAAAGAAACTGCCAACAAAACAAAAAGACAACCAACTGAATGAGAGAAGATATTTGCAAACAACAGCTCTGACAAGGGATTAATATTCAATATATTTAATATATTCAATATATTAATATTCAATATGTAAAGAACTCATACAACTCAATACCAAACACACAAAAAGTCCAATTAAAAAATAAGCAGAGGACCTGAAGAGATACTTCTCCCTGAAAAGACATACAAATGGCCAACAGATAGATGAAAAGATGTTCAACTTCACCAGCTATTAGGGAAATGCAAATCAAAACTAAAGTGAGACACCACCTCACACCTGTTAGAATGTTTATTTTTGAAAAGACAAGTAATAACAAGTGCTGGAGAGGTTGTGGAGAAAAAGAAACCTTCATTCACTGCTGGTGGGAATGTAGACTTGTACAGCCACTGTGGAGAACATTGTGGAGGTCCTCGAAAAACTAAGAATACAGTCGCCATATGACCCAGCAATAATCAAATAAAAATTTGAAAATATTTATTCACAAAGATATTTGCACCGGTCAGAATGACCATCATAAACAAATCAACAGACAAGTGTTGGAGAGGATGTGGAGAAAAGGGAACCCTAGTGCACTGTTGGTGGGATTGTAGGCTGGTGCAGCCACTGTGGAAAACAGTATGGAATTTCCTCAGAAAACTAAAAATGGAATTGCCTTTTGACCCAGCAATTCCACTGCTGGGATTATACCCTAAAGAGCCCTGAAACACCAATCCAAAAGAACCTATGCACCCCAATGTTCATAGCAGCACAATTTTCAATAGCCAAGTGCTGGAAGCAACCTAAGTGCCCATCAGTCAATGAGTGGATCAAAAAAACGTGGTACATTTACACAATGGAATTCTACGCAGCAGAGAGAAAGGAGATCCTACCCTTTGCAACAGCATGTATGGAACTAGAGAGCATTATGCTAAGTGAAATAAGCCAGGCGGTGAGGGAGAAATACCACATGATCTCACCTTTAACTGGAATATAATCAACAAAAGAAAAAAAGCAAACAAAATATAACCAGAGACATTGAAATTAAGAACAATCTAACAATGGCCAGAAGGGAAGGGGGAGGGAACAGTGTGGGGAAGGGTATCTAGGAAACACTATAAAGGACACATGGACATAACCAAGGGGGAGGGTGGGCACAGGGAGGGAGGTGGGATTGGCTGGGGTTGGGGGGGAGTGGTGGAGGGGAAATGCAGACAACTGTAAATGAACAACAATAAAGTAATTTAAAAAAAGATATTTGCATCTCTGTGTTCATTTCAGCATGATTCATAAATGATTGGATAGAAAAGATGTGGTACATTTATACAATGAAATACTACTCAGCCATAAGAAAAGATGAAATGCTGCCATCTGTGACAACATAGATGGACCTGGAGAATATCATACTAAGAAAAATAAGCCAGGCAGAAAAAGTCAAGAACTATATGATTTCACTCATATGTAGGATATAAAACTGAAAGCAACAAGTGAAAAACAAACAAAAAAACAAACAAAAACTCATACACACAGACAACTCATAGACACAAGTAAGCTGGTTACCAGAGGGACTGAGGGCTGTAAAGTGTAAATGGGGTAAAATATATGGTAATGGAAGATAATTTGGCATTGGGTGGTGGGTACACAATGCAATATGCAGATCATGTGTGATAGAAATGTACACTTGAAACTTTTATGATCCTATTAACCGACGTCACCCCAGTGGACTTAATAAAAAGAAAAAATTCCTGGGGTATTAAGTGGGCACCCAGAAAGAGGCTTCCATTTGGTAAGTCTAGGCCTGCAGATCTCTGCCCGCAAATCGTGGCTCCCTGCCATCTGGTGGGCTGCAACCACACCTTTTCCAAGGGGTGAACCTCAGACTTCAGGTGACCCTTCCCCTTCCAAGCATGCTTCTTCATTCTGTACAATCATCCCCAGGAGATTTTTTAACATTCCCTTTTTTAAAACTTTTTATTGTTGACACTATTAGAAATGTCCCCCATGTCAACCCCCACTTTGCCTACCTACACAAAGTCCCCATTCCCCCTTCCCCTGGCCCTCACCACACTGTTGTCTGTGTCCATGGGCTATGTATATATGTTCTTTAGCTAATCTCTTCATCTATTTTATCCAATCCCACACCCCCACACCTCTAAAAATTGTGTGTCTGTTCCATGTATCCATGTCTCTGGTTCTATTTTGTTAGTTTATTTTGTTTATTAAATTCCACATATTAGTGAGATTATGTGGTATTTGTCTTTCTCTGACTGGCTTATTTTAGTGTAAGGATCTCCAGGTTCATCTATGTTGTCACAAAGGGCAAGAGTTCCTTATTATTTACAGCCATGTAGTATTCTGTTGTGTAAATGTATCACAGCGTTTTTATCCACTCATCTACTACTGGGCACTTGGGCTGTTTCCAGATTTTCGATATTGTAAATACCACTGCTATGAACATAGGGATGCATATATTCTTTCTGATTGATGTTTCAGTATTCTTAGGATATATACCCGAAAGTGGGATCGCTGGGTAAAAGGGCAGTTCCAGTTTTAACTTTTTGAGGGAACTCCATATTGTTTTCCACAGTGGCTACTCCAGTATGCATTCCCACCAACAGTGCACTGGGGTTCCCTTTTCTCTACATCCTTGCCAGCACACATTGTTTGTTGATTTGTTGACAGTAGTCATTCTGGCAGCATTCAGGTGATATCTCATTATAATTTTAATTTACATCTCTCTGATGATTAATAATGTGCAGCATTTTTTCTTTTTTTAGTCTCTTACCAAATTGACATTTATTTGTATTTCTTATAGAAACAGTAAGTGGTAGGTAATTCATGGCACTAGGTAATTTGTCCAGACACAAAAGAAGGTATTATCAGTGAATGCTTTTTGAAGCATCTTCTGTCACAATTTCAAGATAGGCCTGCTCAGCAAAATCCAATACTATTCCTTCAGTTACTTTATATATGGAATTTTCTTCTACTTGTATCCATTTCCCAGGACTTATTGATCCATTCATATTCTCCATATTTAGAATCAAAGGTTCCTTTCTGAGGAGATCTTAATTTTAAGGTAAAATGTGGTCCTAGTTCCTGAATTCCCAATTTCTTTTCACTCTTGAATATGTATCTATGAAATCTGAAGAAGATAGAATCCCATTGATTGTGGAATGTGGCAACCTGTCTTCCAATAAACTGAGGATTATGGGGAAAGAGATGCAAACATCTGTCTAATAGAATGACCCAGCCACGTTGTAAAATTATTCAGAATTAACTTCAGGTATATGTTCTGTGGGGTCCTTGCCTCTTCTCTTAATTTCTTCATGCAGATGAGCACTGTTCATTTTAAAATGAGCAGTTGGTCCATTTGACAAGTGACAGAATTAATCTATTTGGTGTTTTACAATCTTCATTAATAGCTATCAGATCTGTGAAATCTCTTGAGATGTACTATGGAATAATTTTTTTCAGAGCCACTCCTCTTCTGTAATAAACATGTGAGTTTTGTATAACTGTGGAGTGCTGTTCACAGAGTCGTACTGTTCTCCCCTGAGGTCTATCTGATGTTGTAATGAGAATCTTGGGAGAAGTCTGTCTGTTGAAGTAAGAAGCAAATTCATCTGTAGCTTCATCATTAGCAACCTCTTCATCAGCAGGGTCTACTGCGGTTTCACCATACATTCGCTGATTGTCAATGGTCTTGGGTATAGGTTTTGGTGGAGCCTTATCACCAAGTGCCTCTCTCTCTTTTTTAAGTTTTTTCTTAGCTGCCAACTTTTCCTTCTGCTGCTGCTGTTTCCACCACGTGAACACTAAGTTTCACCAAAATGCTGTTTTTGATCTCCGAAATGCTGGAGCCTGAAGGTAAAGCAGATGTTTCGGGGGGTTGGACCCCGCTTTCTGTTGCTCCATCCTTAACGACTGCTGCCTCTTGAGGTTCTTCAGTAGTGCTTTTGCATTTCAGGGCTTTCTATTGGCTGCTGCCAGTCTTCTCCATAGTGTTTCTTCCTTGGCGTCTGTGTACAGCATTGTTTCATATGTCTATTGTCTATCTGTATGTCCAATTTGGAGTTCTAAAATGATGTATTCAGGTCCTTTGCTCATTTTTTCTTCTTTTTTTAATTTACAATTTTTTTATTATTTTTGTTCAGTAACAGTTGTCTCCATTTTCATGCCACCACTTTCCCCCACCCCACCCACCCATACCATCCACCCTCAATCCTACTCCCCTTTGGCTTTGTCCATGGGTCCTTTATATATGTTCATTGACCACCCTTTCCCTACTTTCCCATTAACCCCTTCCCCACTCAATATGGTTACTGTCAGTTTGTTCTTTAGTTCAATGCTTCTGGTTATATTCTCCTTGCTTATTTGTTTTGTTGATAAGGTTCCACCTATAAGTAAGATTACATGGTATTTGTCTCTCACTGCCTAGCTTATTTCACTTAGTATAGTGGCTCTCCAAGACCCACAGGGCCCTAGAATGTCCACAAAACCACCCACCTGATAATCAGCACCAAAAGGGCCCAATTTTCTTGTGGGTAGTAGAAGAAGTGACTGAAAACTGGCAGAGATCTGAACAAATGGCATTGTTCCCTCTCCAACGCCTCCCCCACATACAGCACCACAACACAGCTACGTGGGTTTCCTTGCCCTAGTAAATACATAAGGCACCGCCTCTTACTACGTAACAGGTGTGCCAAGACAAAAAAAAAAAAATGGCCCGAATGAAAGAACAGATCAAATTAGCAATTAAGAAAAAATGCAACTAAGCAACAAAGATATAGCCAACCTATAAGATGGATAGTTCAAAACAATGGTATTCAGGATGCTCACAGAATTGGTTGAGTATGGTCATAATATACAGGAAAAAGTGAAGGCTATGAAGAGTTAAATAAAGTAAAATGTACAGGGAACCAACGATGATGGGAAGAAAACTGGGACTCAAATCAACAGTTTGGACCAGAAGGAAAGAATAAACATTCAACCAGAACAGAATGAACAAATAAGAATTCAAAAAAACAAGGAGAGGTTTAGGAACCTCTGGAACAACTGAAAACATACCAATATCCAAATCATAGGGGTGCCAGAAGGAGAAGAGGAAGGGCAAGAAATTGAAAATTTTTTTGAAAACATAATGAAGGAGAACTTCCCCAATCTGGCAAAGTCCAGGAAGTTCTGAGAGTCCCAAAGAAGTTGGACCCAAGGAAGAATACATCAAGGCACGTCATAATTACATTACCCAAGATTAAAGAGAGGGTGAGAGTCTTAAAAGCAGCAAGAGAAAAGGATACAGATACCTACAAAGGAATTCCCATAAGCTGATTTCTCAAAAGAAACCTTTCAGGCAAGAAGAGGATGGAAAGAAGTATTTGAAGTCATGAAAGGCAAGGACCTACATCCATGATTACTCTATGCAGCAAAGCTATCATTTAGAATGGAAGGGCAGATAAAGTTCTCCCCAGATACGGTCAAATTAAAGGAGTTCATCATCACCAACCCATTATTATATGAAATGTCAAAGGGACTTATCCAAGAAAAAGAAGATCAAAACTATGAATAGTAAAATGAAAACAAATTCACAACTATCAACAACCGAACCTAAAAAAAAAACAAAAACGAACTAAGCAAATAACTAGAACAGGAACAGAATCACAGAAATGAAGATCACATGGAGGGTTAGCTGTGGGGGAGGTCAAGGGAGAGAAAGGGAGAAAAGGTACAGGGAATAAGTAGCACAAATGGTAGATAGAAAATAGACAGGGGAAGGTTAAGAATAATATAGGAAATGTAGAAGCCAAAGAACTTATATGTACGACCCATGAACATAAACTAAAGGGGGAGGGAATGTGGGTGGGAAGGGGTGTGCAGGGGGAGGGGAATAAAGGGGGGAAATGGGTCAACTGTAATAGCATAATCAATAAAATATATTTAAAAAATTAAAAATAGTAACAGCTCTCCAAGCCATCCATACTGTCATGAAAGCTAGGAGCTCCTTCTTTCTTTCTGTTGTGTAGTATTCCATTGTGTAAATGTACCACAGTTTTTTGATCCACTCATTTACTGATGGGCACTTAGGTTGCTTCCAACACTTGGCTATTGTAAATTGTACTGCTATGAATATTGGTGTGCATAGTTTCTTTTGAATTGGTATTTCAGGATTCTTAGGGTATAATCCCAGCAGTGGAATTGCCAAGTCAAAAGGGAGTTCCATTTTTAGTTTTTTGAAGAAATTCCATACTGTTTTCGACAGTGGCTGCACCAGTCTACATCCTCAACAACAGTGCACTAGGGTTCCCTTTTCTCCACAACCTCGCCAGCACTTGTTGTTTGTTGATTTTTTTCACTGTGGTATCTCATTGTGGTTTTAATTTGCATCTCTCTGATGGCTAGTGATGCTCAGCATCCTTTCTATGCCTCTGAGCCCTGCATATGTCTTCCTTGGAGAAGTGTCTGCTCAGGTTCTTTGCTCATTTTTTAATTGGATTGTTTGTCTTCCTGGTATGGAGTTGTGTAAGTTTTTTATATATTTTCGAGATCAAACCTTTGTCTGAGGTATCATTGGCAAATATATGGTTGGTTCCCTTTTCATTTTGTTGATGTTTTCTTTAGCAATGCAGAAATTTGTTATTTTGATGAAGTCCAATTTGTTTATTCTTTTTTTTATATCCCTTGCTCTAGGGGACATATCAGTGATAATATTGGTTCATGGAACAACTGAGATTTTCCTGCCTATGTTCTCCTCTAGGACTTTTATGATATCATGACTTATATTTAAGTCTTTTATCCATCTTGAAGTTATTTTTGTGTATGGTGTAAGTTGCTGGTCGAGTTTCATTTTTTTGCATGTAGCTGTCCATCTCTCCCAACACCATTTGTTGAAGAGGCTATTTTTACTCCATTTTATGCTGCTGCCTCCTTTGTCAAATGTTAATTGACCATAGAGACCTGAGTTGATTTCTGGGCTCTCTATTCTGTTCCCCTGATCTATGTGTCTATTCTTATGCCAGTACCAGGCTGTTTTCATTACAATGGCCTTGTAATATAGTTTGATATCAGGTATTGTGATCTCTCCTACTTTGTTCTTCTTTCTCAAAATTGCTGAGGCTATGCAGGGTCATTTACGGTTTCATATAAGGGTTTGAAATGTTTGCTCTATATCTCTGAAATATGTCATTGGTATTTTAATAGGGATTGCATTGAATCTATAAACTGCTTTGGGTACTATGGAATTTTTTTTAATTACTTTATTGCTGTTCAATTACAGTTTGCATTTCCCCCCCCCCCCACTCCAGCCAATCCCACCCCCTCCCCCACTCCCACCCGCTCCCTTGGTTATGTCCATGTGTCCTTTATAGTGTTTCCTGGAAACCTTTCCCTGCACTGTT
>VMDR010016917.1:0-20589 GCA_007922815.1 Macrotus californicus | reverse complement strand
AAAAAAATGGGACAACTGTAATAGCATAATCAAAATATACTTAAAAATAATAAAACTACTATAAGCATACAGGTAAAGTTCACCCATGAAACTAATAAAACCCTAACAGCCAAATGAAATAAAATATAAAGAGCCATCAATGTTCATATTTCATTGATAACACCACATAGTCTCCATATCTCTAGAATTGCATTCTTACCAATCCAAACAAACAAAATGCACAACAAACCAACAGGGAGAAGAGGTTTTATTAGGTTGAAAATTTCACTAGGAAAAGCAAAATGCAGAAATATGATTCTAAAATCACAACCTTACAATATTAACTAAATGTAAATGAAAACAAGCTAAACTCCAGCAAGTCATTTTTATTTTTTAAAACGCAGATCGGGTTAGGTGGTATGGAGGGATGAAAATGCAGAGCAAAGAGGACTTTAGGTTATGGAAATACTCAGTATGACATTATACTCCAATGCTGGATACATATTATTAGAAATCTGTCCAAATTTAACATATGTACAATGCCAAGAGTGAACCCTAATGTAAACATTGGGCTTTGAGTGATGATAATGTGTCAGGGTGGTCCATCAGCTCTAACAAGAGCACCACTCTGGTGGGGGATGTTGCTAATGAAGGGAACAGGGATGAGCAGGAGCAATGGGTATATGGGAAATCTCTGCACCTTCCACTTCAATTTTGTTGCCAATCTAAAACTGGTCTAAAAAATAAAGTTTATTAAAGAGGGGAAGCAGATCAGAAAAATCGTAAACCTTTACTAAACATAGGAGACTATTTTTTTAAAGTATATACAGCACTTATAATTGGTCGTTTTAAATAGACTAAAAACTACATGATAAAGCTAGAATGAAAACAGCCCTGGATTCATATTTGAAACACTGTTCTTTCACTATTTTTAAGTGTAATCTCCTAACGCATTTAGACAACTTGTTTAAATAAATTGTATTCAACACTCGTTTTGCTCATATGTACAGTCCCTCCTAGAAACAAATTATTCATTCTCCTCAAAAGTCTATTGAGTGTCTACTATATTGGGCTTACCAAAAAGTCCATTTAGTTTTTTTTCCGTAAAATAAAAGACACATTTCCATTTTCACCAATAACTTTATTAATTTGGATGTTTTGAGTATGTCGGCTACCTCCCACATGGTATAACATTGATTGTTCTCAGTTAATGTCTCAGTTTGATCGCTACCAACTTCAACTGGTCTACCCAACTGTGGAGCATCGTCCAGTGAGAAATCTCCAGCATGAAACTTTGCAAACCACTTTTGACACATTCTATCAGTCACAGCACCTTCTCCATATACAGCCTAAATCATTTTTTGCATTTCAGTTGCATTTTTAGCATTCTTGAAATCATAAAGCTTCATATGTCAAAAATGTTGCACATTTTCTTCCATCTTCAATATTAAAATAATGCATAAAAATTACCAATTTTGATAACTTTTTTTAATGCATGCTGATATGGTACAGTAACAATGCAATCTAAAAAAAAAAAAGGTTTCGAATGAAATTAAAGACAACTCAGTGCTACTAGAGCCATCTTACAGAAAAAAAAACAAAAGAACTTTTTGGTCAACCCAATACATGTACACTTAGAAAATATAAAAGTTACTTACACTAAGATCCATTCTTCTAAGGTCTCACAATCCAGTCATGGGAAAAAGTAAAAATGTTCACAGTAGGATACTCCAAGCATCCAAGTGGAACAGACCTTCAACAAGCCTGCCCTATACCCCTTCTTGGAATGCTTTTCTTCTGGCTGGATCCTCTCATCTTTCAAATGTCAATATAAATGCTGTCTCCCCAGAAACCTTTCCTGATCCTCTCCTGCTATTTCCTGTCACGGCAACCCATGCCTTTGCTTCACTGCGGTTTTTCTTCCCAAACTATAATTACATATTTGGTCTCTTGTTTATTGGTTTATTACCTGCATCTAATAACAGACTGAACACTCCATATGAGCACAGACTCCACTGCAGTACCAGTGACTAGCAGGGCACTCAGTAAACAGTAGTTAAAGGATTGCACAGTCTGGTACTCAAGAGAAAGGTATGGGCTAGAGCAGCAATTTTCAAAGGGTGTGCCATCCCTTAGAATGTCAAATTTAAAAACTGACAACGGACAACACAATAATAGCCAACCAGTGTGAATGAGTCAAAATTATACTTATTTTTTTTGTCAGGCCAGCAAAAAATATATATTTTTGGTGTGCTGCAGAATTTTAGTAATTAGTTTATGTGTGTCAGGAGATTTAAAAAAAAGTTGAAAATCACTGGGCCAGAGATATTGGAGGAGAGGTAATAACTTACCCATGGAAACTGGTAAGATCACCTGTGGGAAGTGTGTGGGGTTAGAAGAGAAGAGAATCTAGACAAGAACTGAAGAAGCCCGACATTGAGAGTTTGAGTAGAACAAGCAAAGACAACTAGAGCAGAGAAGTCAGATAAATCAATTGGAAGCCAAAGAAAGAGTGTTTCAAGAAGGGAGTATTCAACTGCAGAATGCTGCCAGGAGGTCTAGTAAAAAGTGAATAGAAAAGGATCCACTGGATTTCATCTCATGGAGACTACTGGTGACATGTGAAAGCCATTTCAGGACAGTATAGGATCTGATGATAAATTGCAGAGTGATTCCAAGGTAAGGAAGTGCTGCCAGTATCTAATAGTTAAAATTGTGAAGAGCAGCAGTGAGATTAAGTGATAGATGGAGACCTTCAGGAGCCAAGGAGAGTGCTCCTGAATACCCAGGAAGTAAAGAGAATAGTACACGTGAATAGCAAACATTCAGACAAGGAAAGCAATCCTCACAATCCTTTAGTGCAGCAGCACAATGGGGTAATCCTGAAAAGTACTTCAACAATTGGGCGCACTGTGGGCATTCGATCACGTTAGTTGGTGGTGGTTTATTAAACTGTCTCTTCATTAGACTGTGAGTGCCCCAAGGAGGACAGAGACCATGTCTGTTTTATTCATGTCTGCATTCCCAGGACCTCGCACAGTGCCTGGCACACAGTGGGTGCTCCATAAATATCTCTGAGTGAATTCATAATTCTGAATACAATCTTAACTACTCTAGTAGCCACATTGACTGTCTCTATCCTCTATTTTTTTAATTTGTGAGACGACTGTCACTTAAGCACGCTCAGAGTCTTGAGGGAAGGTTAAATAATAACGAACCTAGATAAATGACTTCTTATTAAAGAATTGTGACAACCATTTCACAGTGATAGCAAGGTCAACCAGCAGGCCTGCCACCAAAAGCGCAAAGATGCCAAAGCCAGTGCTCCTTCGGGCCAGAGCCGCAGCAGCCGCCTTCCCAGAAGAGGACGCTGCAGCCTCGTCGCCCCGGCCTGAGGCTCCGCCCCCCACTCGTGGGTCACCTGCAGCAGCTGCACTCGGACCTCCCCTCGGTCGACTCCAATGGCAGCTCCTATATCCAGTCCGCACTGGCGCAGTATGCTTCTCCACCCGGGGGAGCCACTGCCAGTGCTGAGTCGCTCTCCTGCCGATCCTCCTCTTTAGGCGTCTGCGACCTCGAAGTCAGTCGACGAGGTCCCTAGGTGTTTGAGCTTCTTTCTGCCGCTACGCCGCACGCGCTCAGATCCGGCTGTAACACTGACACCCGCTGTCGCCAGGGGGCGCCACATGCTGGTGAAACCTTTTTTCTCGCCACTAGGCACGCACGCCACGTACAGGGGCGGGTCTCCGAAGCTTGTGCTCGAAGTCCCGCCCCGCAGCAAAGAAGGAACTAGCCCATTGGTCAATAGCCAGTGGGACTTACACCTCCAACCAGATTGTGTTGTGTGGGTTGGCCTGGGGAGCAGGTGAGAATAGGTTAACGTCTCTGGGACTTGTAAACGGTTACCCTCTGAAAATGCCTCAGGTAGCAATGAACCTGCCTTAATTTCACTTGTTTAAAAGTGAAAATAAAATGCACTTCTCCGTTTTCCGCCTTAGCATGGCACTTTAAGAATTAGCTGGGTGAGTGCACACAGCAGTTGCAGCAACTGATGACAATAGTTAATAGCCAAAGGCCAACACAAGAGAGGTTGTACCTACTGAAAATTGGATCTGCGCTTGTCTCATGCCAATTTCTTGCTCTAGAAGGGCAGAAACCTGTGTCCTGTATCTTGTACTTCTCGATATTTCTCCTAGCATCAAGTATACTGTTATACAGTAGACACCAAATATTGGTTAAATGAGGTTTTAAATTTTCCGAAGCCCCTAAGATCAGGAGGCAAAAGGAGGGCTGAGATTTTATGGATGAAGGGGGAAAAGCCACAGAAAGAGAACTATCTTGTCCAAGTTTTTACGTTCCTGGACAACAGCAGTATAGCCCACAGTTTTTGTAAAGCCAAAATGAAGCCCACCTTAGAATGAAAGCAGAAATTCTACTTTCCCAAAATTGTTTCTTTTCATTCAGTAATACTTTATGTTACTGATACCAATAAAGTAGATTTACCACTAACAGTAACAGAGCAGTATTGTATTTCTTAAAGTGTTTGTTTCACTATTAGGTTCTCAGTTATCTTAAAATTAAGCTTGTGAATAGACTACAGGGCTACTGTTTTCAACTATCTTGCATTCTTTCCCCCTGCAAACAGCACCCATCATTTCTTTGGACTACTGTAAGGGGGGGGGGTAGGAAAAGGCTAAAATATCCACAGGTGATGGATGTAGGATGGGAGAAAGAACTGGCACTTATGCCAACTGGAATTGAGAGATAAGCAAAACCTAGGGACAATAGAGAGGGAGATGAATCCAAAAATAAAGAAACATTGGCTGCAGATTTAGGTTGAAGAACCAACTGTTTAACCACCAGAATTTAATTCTCATGTGACAACTTTTAAACTCTTGTTTCTAGTTTCAAGATGTGAAATGTTCTGTTAAGTCATTTATGGTCTCTCCAGACTCCCAGCTAAGCCCTCTTATATTTGACTATAACACCCCATGCCCGATCACTGACTCTATCCTTGAAAGTATTCAAAATCCAATCATGTATCCTTTCTGCCCTAGGTCAAGATCCATCATCTCTTGCCTAGGATTTTACCATAGGCACATAAGTGGTCCTCTCTATCCTTGTTTCTGCATAACCCATTTTCCCAGAGGTTGACCAGAATCAAAGAAAACTCCCACACAGGAGTGATACAGCTAAGGTTGAGAAGGGAAAAAAAGGGCATTTTTCTTGTGGAAAGCAAGAAGTTCGCTGAATATCTAGGTATATGAACACTGACCTTGAAAGCCTGAGGAAATGTATTCCACACCCAGCCAGCACTACTTTATGTGAGGTTACCAGCCTGAGACAGACCATGATGTATGAATGAAGACCATCAATGACCTAACCTCTGGGAAATGCCAAGAGACCAAGAAGCGGGGCAAAAGATCCTTGGAGGGATGCAACCAACTTCTCAATGCAGGAATGTTGCAAAACAATCTATTGAGATGTTGATCTATGTTTTGTTTATCTCCCAACTCCTAGTAGGTAACCAAGTCATTATGATTCTTTGTCTCAGGAAAGTTTGAATCATAAAACTGATTGGAATATCAAGGCTGAGTGTGTGTGTGTTTGGGGGGATGGGGGTGATTAGAGGAGGAGATGAATAAGTGTCATTGAGGTAAATGGAACAATTGCTAGAGGGAAGATTTCTCCTAACAGGGAGGGAGACGAAGAAAAGCCAAAACCCCACTCCTGTGGTGCCCTAGACCACAGGTTTCCCAGCTTTGTGAGGACACTGCTGCTACCACTAGAATACATAGGACCAGGATGGCAGAGACAACAGCATCTCATTGGTAGCAAATGATCATAGAAAGTCTGAACAGCTCTCCTGATGTTTTGGCTGTGAAAAATAATGTAAACAGAGCCACTTTTAAGTGAAGTCAAAGCTGCTATCCCAGAGGAACTGCCTTGCCTACCTTACCCCTCAAACTTTTGGAATGTTAAAAATGCTACTGTTGGTATTTAGCTAGAAAAGGAGGGCAAAGTGAACTAGACTTAGAATTTAATCAAGTGGGAAGCATAAGCCTTTTTGCTTGCTAGCTAGGAAGCTACAGCTTCACACCCCAGGGGATTACAACATTGCATTGCCAAGGAGATTAATGCTCCTCCCCTCACCACTCTCCAGGACTGGGTTATTGGAAGGTACAGGTAGAGGTGCGGGACGAAAGAGGCCTGTCAGTCTAAACAGAGGGTGGACCTATCCGAAGCTCAGCTTGGAAAGTTGATTGGTTATTTTGAGAAAGCACCTGGCTCGTCCCCAACCCAAGCCCCTGGTTACAACCCCATGAGAACAAATAAGTTCTCTCTCTTGCTTGTGCTCCGAAGCTCAGCTTGGAAAGTTGATTGGTTATTTTGAGAAAGCACCTGGCTTGTCCCCAACCCAAGCCCCTGGTTACAACCCCATGAGAACAAATAAGTTCTCTCTCTTGCTTGTGCTCCACACTCACATGGTGCATGCACCTGTTCTCTTTATGGCCTCCAACACAGCAATGGTCTACTGCTGGAAACACACACTAAACTAGCTGGATGCTGAACTGCACTAGACTTCAATATGGAGCACAAACTCTAGGCAGTGGCCTTTACCCTGCCCCTACTAAAGACAAAATTGTACTTTATATGCGACGAATGGAGATGAGACATGAGGAAGTCAGGAGGGGAACTCCCTTAATTGTACATCATCATGAAACAATACCACAGAGCCACATTCTCAGGAAATTCTTTTCATTTAGACACTGCAAGAACCCCACTTCCACTGATTAAAAAAAAAAAAAACTGGGCCAAATAACCTCGGGACTGAGCCTCAAGTACCACTGTATCCCAAACAACTGTTTGCAAAGATAACAAGAAAGCAGACATTATGACTACAGAACTGAAAATTAAAGACCTTTAGCCCTGGCCAGTGTGGCTGATTTGGTTAGAGTGTCGCCCCATAACCAATAGTTGTGGGTTTGATTCCTGGTCAGGGCCCTACCTAGGCCGCAGTTTCGATCCCTGGTCTGGGCACATAAAATACCGGTCCGGGTGCATATGGGAGGCAACCAATCGAGGTCTCTCTCTCACATCGATGCTTCTCTGTCTCCCTTCCTCTCTAAAAGCAATGAAAAAAAATATGTTTTGGGGTGAGGAAGGAAGGGAGAAAGAAAGAAAAGAAAATTACACCTTTAGAATTAGCATCACTATGTTAGTTTATCTGCACCTGTAGAAATTCCTTCTATTCTTGTATTTGTTCTCCTTCCCTTTCTCATAAACACCCTCCTAATAGGTACACTATTTAAGTTTCTGCCTAAATCAGTGCTTCCTGGATAGCTATTGTTTGGGATCTTAAATAAATGTTTGTTGCCTTTCACTTTGACCTTTTATTTTTAGTGGGTTAACACAGCACATGGTAAGATCCTTAAGGACTTGCATGTCACTGGCACAGGAAAGGGCCTTAATAGTGTTTGAGACCGAATACTCTGCCAGCCCAACAGAAGAGAATTCAGTATTGGATAAACTTTGATTTAAGTGAAATAGATATAACATTTCTTGCTATATTAGTTGTTATTGCTCCTCTAACAAATTTAGTGGCTCAAAACAATACACATTTATTACCTTCCAGTTCTGTGTGTCGGGAATTTGGCATGGATCTCATAGGACTAAAACCTAGGCGGCAGCAGGCTTAATTCCTTTGGAGGCTCTAAGGGAGAATTCATTTCCTTGCTCATCATTCAGGTTGTTGGTAGAATTCAGTTCCTTGTCATTGTTATTTACTTGCTGGCTATCAGCAGAGAGCTATTCCCAGCTTCTAGAGGACAACCATGTTCCTTGACTTTCAGGGAAGGCAAACCATTATTTTTATTAAACCTATTAGGGTTCCTTTTGGCTGGGCCTGGTAATTAAATTGACATAATATAAATCAACAGAAGTGTACACATTTATTTAATGCAAGCTTTTCCTGACATGAGAGCCTTCGTAAGGCATGAAGACCCAAAGAAATTATGAAATCAATTTGTTTTGATGTTAGGTAGAATAAAGACAGGCAATGGTGTAAAAGTAACTCAACTATGTGGGCAGGCTAAAGGAAGGTAAGAATTATTTTAATAAGGTCTGTTTGTATAGAATTCTCTTGATCTCAACTTCCTGGCCTTGATAATTAGAATGTATGTTTCTTATGGTATAGGAAGGATATCTTTCGTGTAGGTATCTCATCTACTGCTTTTAAGAAAAATAAGGAAGGTCAAAGTGTTTTCCTTGTATTTGCTGTGTTTCAAGAGCCTTTAATGCAAAGTAATCAATATGCCAGAGCAGCATATATTTGGGATGGCATATTCGGAACTCCGTCTGGCACATTGTCCCCATGCTGCATCGTCAAAGGTGGTAATGGCAGGTCGAGTCCCTCTCTTGATCTGAATCTCTCTTGCCTCTTCCCCTTATTCACATGTCTCTGACATCCTTTTCTACTTCCACTTCCACTCCAATAATCCAGGGTAATTTCTCTGTTTTTGTTAAGTGATTAGCAGCCTAATTCCATCTGCAGCCTTCGTTCCTGTTTGCTGCACCAAGTAGCACAGTCATGGGCATAATACCAGGGCATGCGGATCATGGGGGCCAAAATCTGGCCTTCCATATCTGCACATCTACGGTTAAGGTAGCAAATTTGTATAAATTCATATGAAAAAAATGTAAATATATGCCAAAAATAGTATTGATATTTATATCAAGGTGCTGTGAGGGGAGGTTTCTCAGGGAGCGTGTTCTTCCTGTGCCTTACAAATGTTCTGCACAGTGGACATGTGAACCACATTTTTAGAAAGAAGAATATAGAACATCAACAACTAGACATCAAAGCCTAAAGTGGTCTAAAATGTCAAGTAATGTAAGGGGAAATGCTTTTTCTAAACTCCATGTCTTGTGTTTCTTGAGCTACCTTTTCTTAAGAATATATTTCTGATCTTTTTTATGTGACGTGGTAGCGAGTGCAGTGATCCTCATATTTAGTGCATGTTACCTAAGTACATCTGAAATGATTATTCTGACATAAACTGTTCTTACATGACCTTGTTGATGATAAAGAGGTGATGGCCTCTTCCTCAACCCCTGAGCTCCTGGGCCATTTGTTGCTCCCTCTAACTCCAGTGAAGGGGTTGAGGTTTCTTTTTCTCAGGGCAGAGCCTTCCTTCACAATTCACATCTGTCACTCAGGTGTCTCCTAGGTCACCTGCACCATTTCTTCATTAGTAATACCATTGGTATAATGCTTTTTTTTCCTTTCTCTTTTTATCTTGCCTGACACCAACTCTATATGAAAAATGCCCTTGTTTTCTCTCCCTAGGTATCCTCAGGGATCTATTCTAATTTTTATATTTCCTGGCTGTGCAGTTTTGCTTTAATATTTTCTTAAAATTCTAGGTTTAATTAACTTGGAAATTCATTATCCCTTATCTACACATATAATTTTGAATCTCTACTTACATGATTATTTTTTAAAGTATCTTCTTTGCTTAGACTTGTTTGTCTTATGAGTTATTTACTATTGAGTAATATTATAACAGGAGACATTTATTTTTTCATTTTGATGTGAATATCCCCACTGCAAGTTAAATAATTAAAATTTTAAAAAATGCCCTGGCTGATGCGGCTCAGTGGGTTGGGTGTTGTCCCACAAACCAGAGTCAACAGTTTGATTCCTGGTCAGGGCACATGCCTGGGTTGCAGGCCAGGTCTCCAGATGGCACCTTGCAACAGAAAACAGATCAATTTTTCTCTCACACATGCATGTTTCTCTCCCTCTCTTCCTCTCTTCCCCTCTCTCTAAAAATAAATAAATAAAATCTTTAAAAAATTTTTAAAGATACAATTCAGAGGACTGGGAAAAATTTTAATTTAACCTATTTAATTAACTCTATTATTAGAAACAACTAATTTTGGAGCAGGAATGGAACTTAAAGATTACCTGACACATTATTTATTCAGCCTGGTATACAGTGGAGTCACCTGAGGAGCCCCACAGTAAGCCAATTAAAGCAGCACCTTCGCAAAGGGAGGGCCCTCCCACCGCCAGCATCACTACTTGTCAAAGCTCACTAGAATTCTCCTTTGCAGTTTGAGTTGAAAACCACTGATCTGTATAAGATCCTATTTTTTCAGATGAGGAAACTGAGGCCAAAAGAGACAAAAATAGCAAGGTATAAAATTCAAGCCTCCTGACTTTTAATCTAGTGAGTTTTCCATACCTGCACTGTTCTGGATCTTTGGGGTGATTAGAATCCTCTTGGGAGCATCCTTAATTATTTGATAAAGCTCTAGGTTCTACTTCACACCTAGTGAAGCAGAATCTGTCACTCCTTAGATGATCCAGTTAAGAACCAAAGTTGCAAACCATTGCACTTTATCTGGAGTAATGATTTTTATCATAAGAAAAGAATATAATCAAGAATTCTCTCCTCCATCTCTTGAAATTGATCAGTCTTTGTTTTTGTTAGCTTACAGATAGATAGATAAATATAATTGTTTAAAAATGCACTACGATCCTATTTGGGGAACACTTTCACCACAGCAGTTATTCATTATGATGACCTTTCCCCTGGTTTCTTCATTCTTTTTTTAATCCTAAATTCTCCAAATGTTGCAATGAGGCAATAAGTAAACATTAAAATTAAATAGGAAAAATATGATACAGAATAATTACAACTAGAATGAATAATACTACCAAGAAGTTGGCGGGTAAATTGTTTAGTCTAAAAATTATTATTCAATGAATGGCTTATTAATAATTTAATTAACTTTAGGAAAAGTCACATTTATTGAAAACTTTTCATTTCTCAGGCACTATTCTAATAAGCACTTTCCATGCACTATCTCACATCATCTCAGCAATAACCCTACAAAGTGAACATTACAGTTAAAGCAGAGACTTTACAAAGAAGAAACCTGAGGCATACAGAGATGAAGTAATTTGGTCAAGGTCCCATCATTAGGAATTGCTTGAGAATTTATAAATTAGAATCATTAACAAAGATATTTGTGTGTCTCCTATACAAAGCACAAAATTGGCATAAGTAGCTCTAAAATTCAAAGATATTAGATACAAAGAAGATCAATTAAGTAGGTGCTGGGCTATCTTTAAATTGTATATTCTACATT
Organism: Macrotus californicus; assembly: GCA_007922815.1. Lineage (NCBI taxonomy): Eukaryota > Metazoa > Chordata > Mammalia > Chiroptera > Phyllostomidae > Macrotus > Macrotus californicus. The sequence goes on along the minus strand of VMDR010016917.1, from coordinate 9,450 downwards.
AGTTCAATCTACCAAGACTGCTGGTTTCCTGGTGATTCTCTGAAAATTTTAATTTCAAAATTTGACATTAGAAACAAAATAGGTGACATGAATAGACCAATATCATGAAACGGTTGTGAAGAAATCCAGTAACACCACAGGGGCAGCCAACAGCTGCTGTTCTTTATGGGTCTTCGTAGCAGGAACAGCTGAAATCTCAGTGAGCAAAACGGACGTTTTGGGGCCTGACATCTGCCACTGTGTCCATCATTCCCACTTCCTGTCCATGCTCACACGGTGCACAACTCATAAAATAGACACATTCTACAGAGCAGATTTATTTGTTTTTCTCAATGGAGTGCACACTGATGCTTAGTTTTCATAATTTCGTCCTTGGGAGGCAAAACCCATCCATCTGCAGAACTGCTGTCTGATTGGCTGGTGTTTCCTGATGGGAAGTGTTTCCCAGGGAGAAGCAGCACTCTTCTGTGGCGGCCAGTCTGCCTCTCCTCATGCCAACGCATCTGCTTTCCTAATCCCAGGGAGACTGTCCAGACACCCGATATCCCTCTCTCCCTGGAACTATCCCCAGAACCTCAAAGGGGACAGGGAGGGGACCTGCTGTCCAGAAAGAAGTGGTGGGCAGGGAGCCAGCTAGTGGGAGGCTGCAGGAGGGTGCTGCCCCATACCACCTGCTCCCCACACAAGCCTGCAGCCACAACCAACAACCTCTGAGCTGCCACTACATCCAATGGCCATAATTCCTGATCCCCAAGTAAAAAATGAATAAGAACTTGAGGACATAAGATCACTGAGGTCATCACAGCCCCTGGATGGGAGTCCCCGACACCACCAGAAGCAACACCAGGCAGGTGAACATGAGAAGAGGTGTGAGGTGCGTAGTGCGTCAACTGGCCACCAGAGGCCAAAGAGCTGACCTAGACTGGAGGGGACACAGGGGACAGGAGGCAAATCCTAAACATAATGAAGTATCTGAAAGGAAAACTAAGAAAACAATCCCATTTGCAATTATATAAAAAAAAATTCCTAGGAATAAATTTAACCAAGGATTTAAAAAACCTCAGCTTTTTGGGTGGGTCCTGTCAGCTGTCCCAGTCACTGTGCTCATGAGTGATGCTACTCAAGGATGCACAGTGACTGGAGGGAAGGTGGCACTGTCAGCATGAGCCTGTGCTTTTCAATCATTTGCAGGTCACAACTGCAGAAACAGTACTCATGCTCTGTTAAAGGTAAGGGATGATTCATAATTTTTCTCTGTGTAGTTGGCAGAATGGTGTTCAATATTATGGTGATAATAACAGCTTGTCTTTATACGCTCTCTCCTTCCAGCAATGGCTTCAATTTATCTTTCAACACAGCTGCAAGTAGGGAAAAATAATACTATGGGGGTTAAAGAAGACGAGAGACAGAAAGTGACTCATCACAAAGTCTGACACATACTCAGCAGTCAAGCCAGGCAGATTCTAATTACCCATCAAAGACTATGTCCATTAGGATATTAACATCAAGCTGTCATAGCATGCTTTTCAGTGTCTGAACCCAGTGAAATCTGTTTGCTCCTTGTGTCTCATCAAAAGGGCCAGGGAGCCACCATGGCTCATCCTTTCCACACAGTGACTCAGAGACCCAGAGCCTCCTCGCCTACATGTGGCTCCACTAAGTGCCTTGGAGGACTGCTGACCCTCTAGATCCATCTGGCAATGAGCACAGACCAACAGCTTGCAGGACAAACAGGCAGTATCAGGAGGGCCCAGGAGCAACCACTCACGGTTGGTCCCACCTTTAGCCAAACCTGAACCACACGACAGGGAGAGAAACTCAGAAATGCAGAGCAGCATGAACACTGTGCATCTCGGAACCCAGGACAGCACGCCCACCCTCTTGACCCTGTATCTGTGCAGTCAACTCCGCCCACCTTCTTCAGTAAGAATATCCAGAGAGAAGAATAAAAAGTGCCTCATGCCAGCTAGCACAGCACTTCAAAGGACTAGGGGGGAAAGAACTCACTATTTATGTATTATGAAAGTCTACTTCCTTCCCTTTCTTCTTAAAAAAAGAGAACACATCATTCTTCAGCCACCAAGATAGAGCAGGTTCACAGCCGGCCATCCCCCCACTGAACACAACCACGAGCTTGGAACTAAATACAAAAGGTAACTGTGCACTCTGGACAGGAAGCAGCAGCAAGCAGACTGGGGCAGGGAGTCAGAACTTGATGAACGACCAGCACAGCAGTGAGCTGATTAGTTTCCCTCCTTGATCTCAGCTTTGTCCTAAAGGCAGTGAGTCTCAACACTGCTTCATGGGCAGGATGGGAATGACACAGAGAGGACTGGACAGGGTGCCTGTCAGAGCCAGAGTGGGGGACTGCCAGGGACCCTTCCCTCTTCTCTCCTGGTCCTGCTCCTACCCTGAAGCTGCAGCCATGGGCTGCGCATAAGCTCCTAAAATGCTGAGAAAAATCTTGTCTCTGGTGAAGACCTGGGAAAATGGGCCCCTGTGCTCCACAGTTCTGGGGAAATCCTACTTATTTTGTTTTTTCATCTTGCCACTTTGCCCTGAAAACCACCAAGACATGGGAGGCTTCAACACAGCACATCGGGAGAGAGGAATCTGAGATTCTGAGAGACACCAGAGCTTCTAACTGAAGGCCAGGGATGATGTGCTGACGGTGTGAGCTGGGCCTGCACAGAGCACACTGTGGAGGTCAGCACGGGCTCTGTGCCACGCTGGTGCTGAGGTCACCCCCACAGACACTCAGACAGAACTGGGCTCTGAATTTAATGTCCTCACAGACTTACACAGTGGCCCCTCAGCCTCTGCCGTTCAGTGGAGGGAAGACAGACTATGAAGTCCAGTCCAGTGAGGGCAGCACATCCATCGCTAGCTTCATCCAAAGTTTGGAGGGAGAAAATAATTGAATTTTTTGAACAGGCACAGAGGTCAAGTGGAAGAAAGACAGAGCTCCAGGGCCCAGCCTGCAGACCTGCCACGCCATGGATTTTAGTTCAGAGAATAAGTTCATTTTTGTAAATAAATGTATTTTTCTTTTCTGCTTTTAGTTTTTTGTCTGTTTCCTAGTTAGAGATCAAATTTCTTCTTTGAAAAGTAAGCATAAGAAAGTGAAGAGCAGCTCTGAGCCCTCGGGTGGCTGGTGGGGGAAAGTGCTAATTCAGCCTGAGTTCCAGCGAGTGCACAGATCCAGCCTGACCTCAGCACCCAGGGAGACAAGGCTCGGTTTTGTGCCCCTAACTAGGTGTACCTGGTGAGGTCAGCCTGTGTGTGCAGATGGCCCACCAACACTCCCGGTTCAGTTCGTAAATGTCGAGATACTGTGATCCATGCCCCTGTGATACAGTCAAGGTTCGGTACCTTCTTTATAGTCATGTGGGCTTCCTGAACTGCTCCAACATGCTGACGACTGAAGGGAGAGATTCCGCTCCAGTCACCATTGGGGGCAGGGGACGAGGGTGGGTAACAGGCCTCCACAGGGAATTGGGAATTGCTCCAAGAGTCCCCCCTCAAACGCCTCCCCTTCCAGGAGACCTGTAGGACACCGTTTATCATGGAAGCACACTCATGGCTAGGCCATGGGAACTAATGCTTGTGCATCTGTGTGGTCCCTTTTCTGTCCTTACTCCTAGTCACTCTACTCTGTGTTGTGACTTGTTCTACAGGCCACCTCACATGCCTGGAGGTGGGCAGAAATAAAAGGCAGAGATAGAGAGATAAATAGGGAGGTTTCCGCTTTCTCCAGGAGCTCAGAATAACAGAATTTTCTGGGGGAGAGACTAAAACTTTCTGTCAGACTCCACTCTATTTGAGGCATTTATGGAGTATGGCATATTTAACCAGCTCATGAAAGCCTTCATCTCCTCTGAGGTTTGCTTGCTCTGCTTCCCCTCCATAAGATCCCTATTCCATGCATTGGGCCACTTGGTGAGTAAAACCATTACTGCCCTATGGGGATAGGAAGTGCCAGACAACATGACCTCAAATTAAAAGAAAAATAATACTCACCCTCACTGGTGTGTCTTGGAAGTCAGCCCAACTCTGACTACACACAGGTCTGACTTGAGAATATTCTAACGTTATTTCTTACTAGCAATTCTTTGACTTTCTCATCCTTAACCCTGCCTGCTATCAAACAAGCAGAGAAATACAAACTTGGGGAACTTTTTTGATGATATTACTCATAGAGTGAGAGCTAGAACATAATGAATTGCAGGGACAGGCAAGAGGAAGTTCATTCTTATTTGTATTTGACAAATTGATCAGTATTATTGTGATATGGTATGGTCCATCTATTCCATTTAGCTGATTGGGCTTCCTTACTAAGGGAGATAAGATGCTTAGGTGTTATGTGCCTTCATCATGGCTAAGGTGAATCAATAGTAAGTTGACTCTCTGCCAAAGATACTTGAGCAGATAATAGCCTATGCAGAAGGTTATAGTGAATGTTTAATCTGTAAAACAATTCAGATTGTAGATGGTCTTGAATACCATGATAAATAATTTGGTCTTTTAGATACAATGAGGAGCCTTGAAGAGTTCTTGGAAACAACAATAATGTGATCTCACCTATAGTATAATTATCTAAGTATGTTATTAGTTACATAACTTTGTTAGCAACATGAAGGATATGTCAGAGTGATAGGGTTGAGGTATAAAATTAGTTAGAATATAATATTTACAACTAAAGTGGAAATCCATGAGCACATAATGGATATTGATGAGTTATACAACTGAAAGTATGGTAGAATTCTAAAGGATTCTAGATTAAATCCCTTTAATATCCCAGGAGCAAAAAAAAAAGGTTGCTAATTGGTATTAAGAAAATATATGTTCCCCAAATTTTGTTTCATAATTGCATGTAAAAACTAGCATTGAGTTTTGTGAAATGGCAACAAAGCCGTGTGGTAAACGTGGGAGACCAAAAGGCCGCTGCTCACCATGACACGGGGGAAGGGTTGAAGGTGGGGAGGCTGAGGGACAAGGAAAGGCAAGATGTACCATTAGCTAGGGGCTGTGTCAGTGTTTTATTATTATTTTTTATTTTTAATCCCCACCCAAGGATATGTGTATTGTTTTTAGAGAGAGAGGAAGGGAGAAAGAGAGAGAGAGATCAATGTGAAAAAGCAACGTTAACCAGTTGCCTCCCGCACACACCCTGATCAGGGATTGAACCTACAACCTGCGTATGTGCCCTGACCAAGAATCAAACCTACCCTTTTGGTCTACAGGATGACACTCTAACCAACTGAGTCACTAAGCCAGGGTCTTTGTGGTTTTTTTACTGGAGCATGGCCCTGAAGACAAGGAGCAGGCTGATTTCCCCTACATAGCCTTTTAAAGTGCTGGTACAATTCTGGTTGAGAGGGCAGTGCAGACAAATGCAGTAGACAAATGCAGTACTTGCCTCCTCCCACAACCACATCAAAACACAACTGAACTACAGAGCAACCATCAATCAGAACCACCTGAAATCTAGCTAAACGGAAGTGCTACCACTAAGGATAAAAAGAAGAAGCCACATTAAGACTGCTAGGAGCGGCAGATACTGGGAATGAACTGGTGTGGTGGATAAAAATCTGGAGGGATATCTCAGCTGCAGAGGTCCACCTTGAGGAGCAAGAGGTCAAAGTCCCACACCAGGACCCCCAGCCTAGAGTTCCAGTGCCAGGAAGAGAAGTCCCCATAACTTATGGCTGTAAAAATCAGTGGGGATTGAGGCTGAGTGAGAAAAAGGGCTTCTGAAGTCCTAGGCATTCCACTTAAAGGGCCTATGCATGGACTTACTTGGACTTGGTCCCTCTGAGTTCCAGCATTGGGGCAGCAGCTCAAAAGGCACCAATGCTACATGGAGAGGAGCTGAGTCATCTGGTGTCAGGGTGAGAGCTGGAGGGAAAGCTTTCTCCCAGACAGAAGTGCTGGCAGGGGCTACGTTCCTCCTCTGGGTAACATGTCTGAGACTCCATCAACCTGGCTATCACAGTTTTCCCCACCATGGTGATTCCCTGAGACCCTGCCCCACCCAACTTGAGGGCCCACCCAGTCTGTTTCCAGTGGCTCTTCCATAGAAATGACCTGACTTGCCTCATGTTTCAGACTTTCCTAAAATCTCTCAAACAAGCAGCATCTGGCCTTAGTGTGCCCTGTACCTCTCACTAAGTGGCCCCAGTCCCAGCTCCAGCAATAGCTGGCCTTGGTTTGCAGCTTGGCTTCTCCTGGACACATTCAAGTGCAGTAGTAGTAGCAGCCATCACTTTGCTACAAAGTACCAGATCACTTTGTAGCTCATGCTGGGTGGCCCCAGGCAGAACATGAGCAGTGGCTGACCTTGGATTGCAGCTCCCAGGAGGCCCCAGAGCCAGCACACCCAGTGGACTGCTTCTGACCAGATCAAAGCTTGTGGAGGTGGTTGCAGCCAACAACCAAACCACCTGCACAAGCAACACACTCAATAGGTAGACTCAGTGGAAACCAGAGCCCCAGTGAAGTAAGTCCTGCTCCACAGGGTGGGCCCTGCACAGCTGATCCTCCATGGTGGTTGCAGCCAGAACTTGCAGCTGATCAGACAAGGGGTAAATCCCTCCAAATGACATGTCAACAGCAATCAAAGTTCAACTACTTCAGGAGGGTGTACACAGCCCATGAAGGGAAAGTGGGACACACCTGGACTGCCCAGCTGGGGTGAATGGGAAGGTTGTGTCACTGGACCATACAGGACACCTACTATATTAGGCCACACTGCCAAGGTTGGGAAAATAAGTAGTTTAACCTAATACATGGAAACAAAGAAGGGAGCCTGCCAAAATGAGGAGACAAAGAAACATGTCCCAAATAAAAGGACAGAACAAAACTCTAGAAAAAGAATTAAACAAAATGGAGACAAGCAATATACTAGATGTAGGGTTTAAAACACTGGTTATGAGGATGCTCAGTGAACTTAGTGAGAGCATCAACAGCATAAAAAAGGAGATGAAAAACCATTAAAAATAACTTGTCAGAGATAAAGGGTACACTAACTGAAATGAAGAATAATTTACAGGAAATCAACAGTAGAGTAAATGAAGCAGAATATCAGATAAGCAATTTGGAATACAAGTAATAAAAAAACACTTAATGAGAACAGCAAAAATTAAAAAATACAAAAATAATGAGGATAGTATAAGGGACCTCTGGGACAACATCAAGCATATCAACAGTCGCATAATGGAGAAGTCAGAAGGCGGAGAGAAAGAGAGAGAGAGCAAGACCTTGAAAACCTATTTGAAAAAAGAATGACAGAAAAAAAATTCCCTAGCCTGGCGAAGGAAAAGACACACAAGTCCAGAAAGCACAGAGAGGCCCAAACAAAATGAACCCAGAGAGGCTCACAATAAGACACAACATAATGAAAATAGCAAAAGTTAAAGACAAAGAAATAATCCTAACAGCAGCAAGAGAAGAGCAGTTAGGTACCTACAATGGAGCTCCAATAAGACTATCAGGTGATTTAAGAAAAACTTTGCTGGCCAGAAGGGAATGGCAAGAAATATTCAAAGTGTTGAAAAGACCTACAGTCAAGATTCCTCCCCCCAGCACAGCTCTCATGAAGACAGACAAAAAGTTTCTCAGACAAGAAAAAGCTAAAGGAGTCCATCACCACCAAACTAGTACTACATGGAATATTAAAGGGTCTTCTTATTTTTTTTGTTTAAAAATTTTATTTGTATTTAGAGACTGGGGAAGGAGGGAGAAAGAGAAGGAGAGCAACATCAATGTGTTGTTGCCTCTTGCATGTCCCCCTACCGGGGACCTGGCTCACAACCCAAACATGTGCCCTGACTGGGAATTGAACTGGCAACCCTTTGGTTCACAGGCTAGCACTTAATCCGCTGAGCCACACCAGCCAGGGAAAAGAAAGGGTCTTCTTTAAGAAGAAGAAGAAAGATTTAAAATATGAACAATAAATACATATCTAAAAACAATTGAATCTAAAAAACAAAGTAAACAAACAAGCAGAACAGAAACAGACTTACAGATACAGAGAAAATTTTGACCATTGCCAGATGGCAGGGAGGCTTGGGGATGGGTGAAAAGGGTGAAGGAATTAAGAAGTACAGACTAGTTGTTACAGAACAGTCACGTGGATGTAAAGTACAGCATAGGAAATATACTCGATAATATTCTAATAACTATGTATGGTGTCAGATGGGTACTAGATTTATGAGGATGATCACGTATTGAATTATATAATGCCTGATAACTGGGGTATACAACAGAAACTAATATAATATACATCAACTGTAATTGAAAAATAAAATGATTTAAAAAATAAAGTGCTAGTGAGATATTAGGAGCAAAGAGAGACAGTTTGAGGAAAGTAGGATCGTGGGAAGTGAGAACATTAAGATATGTTCTAGAACAGCGTTGGCAAACTTTTTCTCAAATGACTGTATGGTAAGTACTTTGGGCTTGCTAGCTATAAAGTATTTGATCACTTGAACTCTGCTGTTGTAGTGGAAAAGTAATCATAGAAAGCAATGAATGGAGTAGCTGTGTTCCAATAAAACTTTATTTATAAAAAGGTGGCTAGGCTATAGTTTGTCAATGCCCTGTTCTGGAGGAGTGCTTCTCAAAACTTTAATATGTGTATGTATCATCAGAATATCCGGTTAAATGTGACGATGATTCAGCAGGTAGAGTCGATAATCTGCATTTCTAACAAGTTCCAAGGTGTTCCATGCTACCTGGCATTTGACTGTGCTTTGAGTAGGTTCCAGAGGGGAGAAAAATGTTTAATCAAAAAAGTGTAATGTAAAGTGGTTTTATCGTCTTTTGTCCCTTAAGCATCACTTAATTGAACTTTAATACACATATATGCAATGTCTTTTTAGAAAGACCCAAACCAATGGAAGTGTCCTTGAAGAGTAGTATTTTTAAATAATTCACATAGATTGATGCTTTACAATTAGCCCATTGAGCTGTTCTCTTCAGAAACTCAAACATGTACTATTTATAAACCTCCAGCATAATCAAACCATTTGCCAGTTGCATTTTTATATGCAACATATTTCCCTGGTAGTTAAATCTCATTGTTGTAACTTTAAAAAATATTTTTCATTTATTGATTGTAGGGAGAGGAAAAGAGACATTGCTTTGTTGTTCCACTTATTTATGCATTCCTTGGTTGTTTCTTGTATGTGCCCTGAATGAAGAGAGAACTTGCATTCTTGACTAACTGAGCTCCCAGGGCATTCTTAAAACTCTTGAATTGCCACCACATCTAAAGCAGGCTATCTGTTGAGAGTGGCCCCATTCAGACATTCTGACACTTCCCTCTGGAGCTCCTGTCTGATCTGTATTACAAGAGGGCAAAATTGGCATACTTATTTAAGGAATCTTTGGAAAATTTATTTTTTAAACCAATGTAAAAGAAGAAAACCATTTCTTAAGAGATTTTAA
>VMDR010016916.1:0-20656 GCA_007922815.1 Macrotus californicus | reverse complement strand
GAAAAAGGGTGCTGAGACTTCAACTGTTCAAAGTTTCCTATATTAATCAGCATTTTTCTTCTTCTCTTGAATAACTTTAGAATTTAGTATGTCCCTATAAAATTTCTGGAGTCACCATCAAAAGAACTGAAATAATGTACATAATTTCTAAAATAACTGACAGAAAATTAAAGTGAGAAAAACTAATCAATTCAAAGCAGAGTGAGAAAATAGAAGACGATAAATCCAAATGTGTCCATAATTACAATGAGTGTAAATAGACTAAAACCACCGGTTACAAGAGAAAGTTTATCTGATCGAATTGACTTAAGAGAAATCAACCTATGTAGTACTTGCAGAGATAGGCCTAAAATGTCAGAGAGGTCACAAGGATGTGACCTCTAATGAACAAACTGAACTAACAAGGAAAATTGGGACAGACTCATGGATGGAGAGCAGGATGACAGCTGGGAGGGAGAGGTTAGGGGATGGAGGGATTGAGCAAAAAGGAAAAAGTCCGCATGGACACGGACAGCAGTGTGGTGACTGCTGGGGGCGGGGTACAGGAGGACGAAGTGGTAACAGAAAGGAGCTCCTACCCTTCCAGACAGCATGGAGGGAACTGGAGAGCATTGTGCTAAGTGAAGTAAGCCAGGCGGTGAAAGACAAATACCATGTGATCTCACCTGTAAGTGGAACCAAATCAAACAAAACAAACAAGCAAGTAAAATATGACCAGAGACAGTGAAATAAAAAACAAACTGACAGTGACCAGAGGGGAGGGTGATAACAGGGGAAAAAGGGGGAGGGTTGTCGGGAACATGTATAAATGACACACAGACAAAGCCAAACGGGGGTAGGATGGGGTGGGAGGTGGGGGTGGCTGGCAGGCCGGGGGGGTGGTGGGAGTGGTGAGGGGAAAATGGACACAATGGTACTTGCACAACAACAAAAAAGTTTAAAAAATACAATGAAGATTAAATTTTTTAAAAAGAATAAACATCTAAACCTTTACTTCATGTATGATTAAGTCTTAACAGGAATATTGTCATTAGATTTTTAGATAAATGACATCATTTTAAATATTAGAAAAACATACTTTTAAACTATCAGGGAACCAGCAACTACAAGGGTGCTGCTGTAGCTGTAATAAAACCAGGCTAAGTCAATTTTAAAGCAAAAAAAAGACTCTAGATTAAAAAGATCTCTAGAATAACAAATTACTCAATTCCTCAGGAGGACCTAACAATTCTAAAAATATATGCAATGTCACATAACCTTGAGAACAGAAATACACACATACGGCAAAAATTTGGAGTACTACAATCCACAATCATACTGGGAAATTTTAATATACCTCTCTCAATACTTAATATACGAATCAAAAAAATAAGTACTAATATACAAGTATGTGATTTCAACAACGAAATTAAAATGCTTGATCTACTGCACAAATAAATAACACTGAATTCAACAGCTGCAGTTTTCAAAGTCTCATAGATCACTTTTGCACAACTAACAACATAATGGACCATCTAGTAAGTCTCAATAAATCAGAAAAATAAATAGTTAAACCTAAAGAAGCTGGGGAAAAAATAATAAAGTCATGAGTAAAAACTAAAATTAAAAAACACACAGAGGAGCATATAAACATTGAAGAAAATAAATAAGGCTATAAAAAGTTGGTTCTTTGAAGAAGCAGAAAAACTGATAAATTTTCAGCAAGAAAGATCAAGAAAAAAAGAAACAACTGACAAATAGAGGGCAATCAAATTACAAAGCTTCAGTGAAATAGAAATGTTACTGGAAATAGACCGAAATTTTGATGCAAGAAGTAATAAAATACATTAGTACTATTCCAGCAAAGAAATGGAAAGAGAAAAAAATTTTAAATCTTCTCATAAAGAAATTCCAGTCGCAGATGGTTTAAACCAGGAGTTGACCACAGGTCAAATCTGGCCTGCTGTCAGCTTTGTAAATAAAGTTTTATTGGAACACAACAACATATGCACTGTCCATAGGTACTGTCACAATCCAACAGGAGAACTGAGGACCTGAACAGAGACCACGTGCTTCACAAAGCCTCAAGTGTTTACTCTCTAATCCTGTACAGAAGAAGTGTGACAATTCTTGGTTTGAACAGTAAATTCTACCCAATATCAAAGGCAGAAATAATTCTACTATGCAACTAATTTAATAGGTTAATGTAAACTTGTTGTCAACCCTCACAAAGACAATTTGAGAAAAGAAGAAGACAATTGTATTTATGAACTTAAATAAAAAATCCTAAAGAGAAGTCAGAAAACAGAATCCAGCATTGTGTGAAAAATATAACACATCATTATTACTTTGAGTTTCACTGAGGAATTACACATTGATTTAACAACAGAAAATCAATTATTATATTTTATCACACTAACGTATTAAAAGAAAACCGTATCATTTCAATAGACGCAGAAAATATATAAAAAAATTCAACAGTCACTCATGACTAAAATTAAATCTTAACAAACCAGACATAAAAGAGAACTTCCTTAATATAATAAAGACTACCTAAAATCAAAACAAAACACAACTGACATCTAAATTCATGGGAAACATTAAAAGCACTTTTTTTAGGAATAAGGTGGGGGTCCTGCAATTATCATTCCTATTTGTCATTTTGTTTAATGCCCTGGGTAACTGGGGAAATTAGGAAACATGTAAATAAAGAGTCATGTAGCTTTATTGGTCAGAGTTCAAAACTGCAATCAGTCGGGCTTGCCCCCCGTCCATCAACAGAACAAAATGTGAACTGTGGTACAATGACACCCTGGAACACTACACAGCAGGGAAGATGAACGCACAACGCATTACAGCTCCAGACAAAAACACAGTTGACTCCCAGGAACCGAGGAGCGGGAAAACAAAACTGCAGAACTGATTCCGTTTATGCAAAGTTCAAAACCAGCAAAACGAAAATCATCGTTTAATGATACAAAGATGAACTTTAAGAAATGTTTACTGCTGGTAATTTACTGGAAGTATTCAAACAGCAAATCATGTACACTGTCAAACAAGTAGACTGGTGGCTTTAAAATTACTGCGAGTTTCCACCATGACTCCTTGATGACAGGCTAGTGTGTTATATTATTAGCACTAAGTTAATACATTCCTCAAAAGAGTTAAGATGAAATACTACGTAGATAAAGTTACTGTGTCAGGGGTTGTCAAACTGATCTTTCTAGGTTGTCTTGTATTTATTTTTAACAGCTAAGTTTAAAATTTCTAAACAGTTCAAGGACGAAGAAAAGGATCAAAACACTCCTTTTCATTAAAAACTGACCACTCTTCCTATGATCCAAGTGGTCGTGCACACAGGCACCGGCTATGCAAGATCACGGCAGAATGAAAAAGCCGGAATGCACACCAGTTGCATCCAGTATGGCCAGTGTTCACTGACATCAGTTCTTCCCCCTCTTAGTTATTCACAGAACTGTTAAAAATTTGCGCTTCTGGAGAGATGAGATACTCAAGAGCCTAAACAACTAAGCGTTTTGACCACTGAATCCTTCAGATTCCTGTGAGATGCTGTAACACAGAAAAACATTTTCTTTGTTACAAGAGAACACGGGTTGGCTGCTAAGTTTCACTTCCGGGTTGGATTCATTTTTAAAGGTAGTTTATATGTCCTGGATGACATTACCCAACTCCACAAGGGCCTCTCTTAACTTTTAAAACAACTTAAGTTTAACAAAGACTTCTTAATAAAGGTTCATGTTATTAGGTTAAGTGAAAAAAGGCAGACATAGCATCTAGAATAATATTTGCAGTAAAATTTTTCTGTAGTATGAGCACTACTGTGTAAGGAAATATAGGAAGATCAGGAGATAATATATGAAAAGTGTTACTTGTGGAAAATTAAGGAAAAATAAATAATGTTCTCTTTTTTCTACTCTTCCATATTTCCCAACTTTTCTATACTGAGTCCATAGGATGATGGGCCCATTATAATGACAATAATGTTAAATGATGATAAATAGCTTATATAAGAACAACTCACACAGCACCTGGCACACAGGAAGAGAACAGCTAGCTGTAACTGTTAGCGCTCACACCATTATTCTCTATGTAAAGTGAAGGGCAGGCCCAGTCCAGTGACCTCTGAGTCATTGGAAGCCCGTCAACTTATAACAAGCTTCGTTACAAATCACATCTATTAAATGAGTCAATGCTGTTAAAAGTAGACATGTTGAGTGATTGACAAAATCACATTTGCAGTGTTACCTTTTTTGTTGATGATGTGTGAACCAAAGGGGAGGCAATGGCTCTACAAGATCATACTCACTGTTTTTGAGTTATCTTAAAAATGTAATGTGCCGTGTGTCACTGCTTTGGGGACAAGTTATAACACAGGCGGGAGAAACGGTATATTTACCTTTTAGTGTCGACTCACTGTTTCCACCGAGGAAGTTTAGCCTAGATAAGACCTTGTGATGTGGGACGTAATCAAGACGTCTAGGAGGGAGTTCCTGCGAGAGTAAGTGTCTTAACAGTTACCATGTACTGAACTAATGAAGAAACCCAGACATCCCGGGCCCCCAAAATAAGATTTCTAAACCAGTTTTTTCAAACTGAATCACCACTAGTGTCTGATCAACATTCAGACAAACACAGAAGAGCATGAAAGACATCTAACCACTGAGCTGATCCACTTTTGAGTTTTATGGATCTACTCAGTGGTACACACACACACACACTCACACACACACGCATTCTCATCCTCCCCCTTTTAAGGAGAACTGATTATGGAAATCTGGCTTGAGGTTTTAATTTTGTAAAAGATGCCAACATAGTTGTTTTCGAGTTATAAAAAAAAAAGTTGCACTTTAGTACTCAGAGACCTCTTGCTTTAATTTATGCAAAGCTTAAGACATTTTGTTAGGCCTGAGTGAGACCATCTGTGCAAGAAATAAAGGATGCCTGAGGGTAAAACAGGCAAGAACAGTAATGCTGAATGTGTGGAAGGCGGTCGGCAGCCTATGAGTTTTGCAACTACTGCTGTGACCTTTACTACTTTAGAGGAGAAACAAGGGTAATTTCCATATATTAGCTCCTCTAGAAAAAGCTGGCATGCCTCCCTTGCTCTTTCTTCTTCCCCATCCCTTAATAATAACAAGCTGGGAAAGCAGACTATATACATGGAGAACTACAGCCGGTTTGGAAAATCATGCTTACGCGCGCGCGCGCGCACACACACACACACACACGCGCGCGCGCGCGCACGCGCGAACGTGTTTTGAGGAAAGGGAAAGGAAGTACACCAGGGGATGGAAAACTAGATGGGTCAGGTTAATTCAGAAGGGGTGCGGCAACTGTCTCAGGGCTGTCACGTAGAAACAAGGAATGAAGAAACTAACTGAGCCGAGTACTGGATGTCAGACACGGTGGAAAAAATATTAATATTTAATTGCTTAATGATTAGTGATGTGAAAATGTTATCTGATTTGTACAACTGAAAAAGATAAAGACTAATAGGAAAAAAAGGGAGAAAAGGGGAAGTAGGTAGAAAATGAAGTGCAGGAGAGAGAGAACCGAAGACGGAATGAGTGACCTCTGAAGATAAGAGATTGGCAGTCCATGGCAAGTTCTAGAATCAGCTGGGCGACCACTTGTCTTAAACCTTGTTTGGGAGAGCAGGTCAGATGTTTCTCATTCTTTCTAACCACAAATCTGCTCTGTGAAGTATGGAGGTCCACAGGCTGGCTGGATGACATCGGTGCCACCTGTGGAGAAGGATCAGGGTGTCCGTGTCTGCTCACTACGTCAGATACCTTCTTACACTGTGTCTGTTAGCACTTCCCCCCTTAACCCCAACCTTGGAAAAGGAGGGCGGGGCGCCTGGATTAATGTTCCTGAAGAATAAGGAGTGTACCATCCCCAAACTGAACCGGGGGTTCTGACCACAAGAAAACAGGATTAGCTTCAATAGCTTCCTTCAGCCTCAGCTAAATGTCCTCAGTATCATGAAGGAATATTTCCTTCACCCAGGAGGCTCTGGCCGCTGAAGGCTGTGGGCTCTGGTTTAATGCAGGTGTGTTAGAACAGCCTTTCTCTGCAAATCAAAGCTTTTTCCAGAGAGAGCAGCACTGCTCTTTAAAATGATGGCTTCCTTTCTACATCTCTAAAATTAACATTACAAAGGCCTGACCTTACATGCATTAAGTATTCCCCAAAGCAGCACAAAAATATTTTGTGAGTTTGTTCATACTGCATTTCTTGCTTTTGATTACCTCTGGGACTTATTAAGGAATCCATGCTTCCCCCCCTCCCACTTTTCTTACAGGGGTCCCCACAGGGGTTGGGGATGAAGGAATGGAGAAAGAACCCAAACCAAGGGTGTAATAGTCACATCAAAGCCAAAAAGACTTTTGTTTATCAAAAGAAAGGTTTTAAAAAAACTTCAAAACAAGTAATAAGCATTTTTATCTAAGGGGTGTATTTTACAAAACATTTGTATATAGCTAGTGTATGGCTAAAAATAAGATCTTTTATATTGAACCTCTTAGGGCACAGAATTAACTTTAAAACAAAAGCATGTATATAGTGTTAAGGCACTAAATGTTCTAAAAAATATCACAATTATTTATGTTATTTTTCCTATTATGCATCCTTATACCATTCCTGTTGTCTAGAATTTTATGTACAAATCAAAATGGATAGGGCGAGTATGTACCGGGGGAACAAAGCTAGTAAACATATCATTTGGGGTAGGAACATCTATGTCTCATTCAGGATTCAGGACCATGTATCTGCATGGTAATCGAGGTCTAAAGGAGGCCACAAACCCTGGCTGGAAAGGCTTCCCCTAATTACCTACACTTGGTCTATACACAATGCCTCTGACATTAGGGATTCTCCAGCGCCATGGGGGATGGGGGTTGGGGTCATTGTTAAATATTTCTAGATAGCAAGGACTTAACCTTGGATTCAGATCACCTCACTACTGCTCTTCAAAACCCCAAGTGGATACATTCCTCAAGTTTCTTTCTCCTAAGGATAAGCTTTGACTTATTTCAGAGTCCTGGGTGAATAGTAATTTAAATAGGAGACCACTTCACTGAAACTTTTGTTTTAATATAAACATTATGTAGACATACCCAAAAAGAAGAAAATGAATCACCCATAACCCCATGAATTAAAGGTAGCCACTATGAATGTTTTGATGTCTTTCCAGTGTTTTTGATATTTATTTTCTCAAATTAAGTCACCGTGTTGTGAATACGATATAAAACCAGGGGGTCATATGTGCAGTGCCCAAAGTGAAAGCAGACCTTGAGTACGTAAGTCAGGTATAGGCTAGTGGTAAAGACACAGAGGGCTGGAAGTAACATCAAGAAGGACTGCTGCTGGGGTGATGTGCGTAACACAGAAAGGAGGGGCGGAGCACAGTAAGCGCACCTAGGTCTCGTTCTGTATTTAATTCACTCTGTCCGCTCCCGAGTTTGCATGTGCACTGTCGTCATTTATCTAGTGCCTTCCAAGTGCCAACCACATTACAGATTTCTCACGAAAACCACATGACATAAGTATGATTAAACACTATTTTACAGTCAAGGAAACTCAGACTCATAAAGTTAAAAAACTTTCCCAGAGCTGAAGGGTGGTTGAGGGGATATTCACAACCAGATGTGTCTGACATCAAAGTTACTGCCACTAGTCAACAGGTTGCGTCAGCTGCACCCAGGGCTCTGGAAGACGTGCCCAGTGAGCCCGGCTGTGTTGCATTAACTCTCCTCCCTGGCCCAGTGCCTGTCCTCCCTGCTACCGTGGCTCGGAGATCCGGGCTGCTGGGAATATCAAGGTCACTGCAGGTAGCACACCAGTCCCCAGTCAGCTCTCTTTACTCTGCACCCACAGTTCTGATTCTCCCAGTCAGTGATTCACCAACCCCACCCGCCCAGTGATCCCTGTCTCAGCTCGATCTAATCCACAGCATCGCTACTACATTCATGTGCGTGTGCTGCACTGTATGTAGAGGCAGACAGGAGAGGGAGGGCTGCAAACTTCTCAGCATCTCTCACATTCTTGGGCACACTGCTTTACAGACAGTGGATGTTCGATAAATACAATTAATTTTTCAGGAACCCCAGACTGGTATGGCTCACGGAATGAACCTTTCCATTCTCTTCTAAAAATTAGCTCCCAGAGCAGGTTCTACATAAATTTATAGGACAGGGAAGAAGAAAAATGTAGAAGAGGTTAAAAATTATTACTCTTGGTTTTCTAAACTAGAGAAGAGAAGTAAACAATCACCTTCTCAAAAGACAAATTTATGAAATAGAGTAGGTACTGGGACCTGGTAAGAAAGAGCAGTCATGGAGACCTGTTGGATCATCTCCTGAATGTGGACTGCCCAGATCCATGGGGGCTGGAGAGGGCACTGGAGAGGGAGGGAGACAGAGTTTGTGAAAAACTGAGGGGAGGCTGATGGCTAAAGAGATTCCAAAAATTCGGACAAAGGACACCAAATAGTATCTGGACAAGGAAACATCAAGAATCTTTATCATATGGGTAACTGCCTCCCTTCTGCCAAGTTACCTCAATGCCAACAAGAACTCTATTCCTGAAGGCAGATACTTAATTAGGAGTTTATACTAATTGATATACGGTCAGCTGTGACTTGTTACTATCCGATCAGGCCTACAACCACACAAAGGCGCACATACACACACAGAAACCCGTACTGCTCTGAGGACGTAGGCAGGCACACTGTGTTTCTCTGCAGCTCAGAAAGTGGTCTAAATAAGAAAGGAGAACCGTGAGGGGAAAAAGCTGGGAAAAGGAGGAAGATGACAATTTGTGTTTAGCAATGACACACAACAAATCTTAGCCCTCTCGTAGTTTAAACAACAACAAAAACCAAGGCAGGAGGGCCTGTCTACTGACAAGGAGAAAGCAAAACACAACACAGATTCTGCGGTGCCAGAAGAAACCTGCTGGAAGCATCTGGCTGACTGCATGGACAAGAGGCGGTGAGATCTAGGAGCACCTTAAAGTTAGACAGAGGACCTGAGAGGCTGAGAGAGGACAGGAAGGAAGATGGGAGGAGGGAGGACTCCAAGACCTAAGACGGGCAGCCACACTGGAGGTGTGCAGGGCCCCACAGGAGATGGCGGCATTGGTGTAAGCCCATTGGAAAGGCCTTGCCAACCCAGCCAAGGTGGACGGAGCTGAGCATTCCTCTGCTCTCGGGGCCTGTTGGAGACGTAATGAAACGCGGCACTGTCAGGGGTGGCCCCTGGGTAACGTTTTCACTTCTACATTCCATTTTCAGTTTAGGTCGAGATTTTTAAGAAGACAGCAAGCAGCACTCGAGTCCCAGGTGACAAGATTTGCTCAGATTTAGTCTTTGAATGTTGCAAATTAAATTCCCTCATCAGGCCTCTAATCACTCTTACCAGATGGGGCTTGCGCTCAATTTTGGATCCACAGGAAATTTAATGGTTATTGTTTCTGTTTAAATAGGAGATTATTGCATTTTAATAAGTTCTCTTTGGGACTTGCAGCAACAATAGAGCACTATGAATTACTGTAGATAGCTGTTACTGCATGCTGGGGAAAAATCAAGTTACTAAGTGTGACAAGTTGCTTTTTCTTCCCTTCCAGCAATCGCTCCGAGTGTATTTACCACCAAATTAAGTATGTGCCGAGGGGATAATATTTTTATCCTGCCGAGGGGGAGAAGGAGCTTGTCTGTGGATTTTCATTAAAATGACACATCTGTTCAGCCATTTCACAAAGTAATTCTGCTGAAAGTTTTATCAGCTAATTTTAATTATTCACTCCAGTGGGTTGAATACAGGATTCATCATGTCGAATTAATACATTTGACGGGAATTTCACAAAGAGGGGGAGAAAAAGCAATCAACAAATTGAATTGTCATGCAATATGGATTAAATTGAGATTCTTTAATTAGGATAAGCCTGAGATTTGGTATTTTGAAGGTATTAGAAAGCTTAGCAATACAGTGGTAAAGATTAGGAAAATGCAATTAAATATTACACTTTGGACACAGCCCTGCTATCATGTGAGCAGAAGAGTCCTCCTTGGAGCAGACTGGTTCACAGAGCCAGTTTCTAGACGTGCTGGGTGGTGGAAATCCGGCCATGCCAACGAGGGACAGCTGCTGTTTGTTTACCAGAGATGAATTGAAAGGTCACTGTGTTTTAAAAGACTTAACGCTGACTCCCTAATTTAAACTACAATGAGATAACTGTGGAAGTGACAAGGAATAAATAACTAGGAGACACAGGCTCAAGTTCTAGTTCACAACTGTAATCACAGAACTAGCTCAGAATGGTTCTGTCTTATTTAATGAGATACTGAGTTGTTTTTCAGAGACAACAGACCCAAACAGAAAGTCTTGCAGCTGAAGCATGTGCAAAGGAGGGAACTTTGCTCTATTGCTGTACCCAGAACTCAAACCCCCACCGCATTCCAGGGAACAAAAGGACCAGTACATAACCGGAATTTGAACATCTGAACTCTTTCAGAAGCAAAGGGTCCATTGTCCAGGAAGAGCCTGTGATGATGCCTCTTTACCATAAATGACCAAGCTCCAGTGTCCTCCAATTAAAACTTGCCCCACCAGCGCTCCTGTATACCTGTTCCCCCAAACTCCTTGAAAGCCCTCCTTGAAGCCTGGATTGGGGAGTTCAGGCTTTTGAGCCTTAGTTCCCATTCTCCTTGGCTGGGCCACTCATAATAAAAAGCCGATATTCTCTACGGCAATTCTGGGTGTCTCATGTTTGGCTCTGCTAGCACCGGGTGGACAAACTCTGTTCTGTAACACAACGCTTACTTGTATGACCTGGAAGATGCGAACATTCTTTTAAGCACCTACTGCAGACATTGTATCAGATACGGACAACGTAACAGTGAACAAGAGAGTCCTACAGTCTAGTCCAACACCCCTCCACGGGTCTCAGACTCTTCCTAAACAATGAACGGGTGAGACCTAATGAGCGAAGCTTCTATTTCTGAAATTCTACAATGGTAACTGGAAATAATTGTGCCGGGCTTACTTTACGCAGGAAGTACATGGTTACACTGAGGATTAAACAGAGCACTGCAGAGAACGTGGAGTAAAAACCATTATTCCATAGGCCCCCTTTTCCACGTATGCTGGCTTGGGTGATGCGTCCGCATGCACAGCTGCCCATAATAGCCTCTGCCAGTGTTAAGATGGCATGAGAGAAAAGGAGCATCGTGTATACTGGACCAGGAAAATAAAAGAGTAAGTGGACGTACTACCAGTGAACGCATTAAAAAGCATGTGTGTATATATGTGTATGTGTGTGTATATGTATCAGGTAATGAGATACTGAGGTGAGCTCCCCAGGCTTGCCAAAATTCATTTTTACTTATAAAAACAAACAGAAGCTGGAGGTGGGAGGAGAGAAAAACGATTTTCATCGAGGGCACAAAATTCTTGCTGAGGGAGAAGATATAGTTCCTATGCTGAAATGGTCTAAGACTCATCTCTGCTTCAGTCCCTAAAACTAAAACACATATGTATCAGATTGTGAGCGTTATAATAAGCCTGAGAAAGACAGGAAGGAAAAAAAAGGCATTAATGAGAAAACTTACTGGGAAGACGGTGTTAACCTGTCTAAAGAGGCTGAAAATTGCTTTTCGGCTCCAAAGTGTTCACTCACCCCACTTCCACAAGCTACAGCAGGCCACATACACTGACCAATGGAACCGCACAACTGCCGCACCGTCACAGTAACAAATACTATGCTATCTTGCTAGAGGTAAGAACAACGGAACACCAAAAACACCCAAAAAACAAAAACAAAAACAGCAAAAGTATAAATTCAATTTCTAGCTATACGCTCATCTTTAAAATTTTTCGAGGAATTTCTATAATCAGTATGTTCATTCACTCAACAATTACTTACTGAGCTTCACTATATACCACACTAGAATGCTCTTCGGGATAGTAGGGACATAATAGTGAACATGGCACAACTCCATGGACCTTACATTCTAGTCTGGCTTGGTGGCACAGGATATAAAATGTAATGTCAAACAGTGGCAAGAGCTTTGGGGAAAAAAGAGCAAGGCTCAGGAAACAGAAAGTGCGGAGAGTATGGTTTTATAGAGGGGGTCAGAGAAAGCCCCTCTGAAGACACTGCACCTGAGGAAAGCCTGCATCAAGTACTAGTCATCTGATTCTCAACATATTTTCCCATCTTATACTTTTGTTTTCTCTACTGAATTTGGGCGTGGCTCCCCGGGCATCATCATGGTACAGATACAAAGAGCAACTGCTCCTTTATCTCAAGAAAGCAGTGATCTTTCTGAGTCTCGGCTCCCCCACCTAAGAAGTGGTTTGTTCCTGAAAACCCTCCCCCTTCCTCGCCATTTTCCCCGCGGTCACTGTCAGTTTGTTCTTAATTTCAAGGTCTTTGGTGATATTTTGCTTGCTTGTTTGTCTTGTTGATAACAACAATAAGAAAGAAAAAAGAAATAAAGGAATATGAACTAAAAAGAAGATATTAAGTCAGAAGTAAAAATTGGGAAATTTTAGGGATTGGGGCCATCCTCAAAGAATGACATGAGCGGTTTTCCTTAAACTATTAATGACCAATGCACCTCTGTCACCCTGGAAGAAGTCAGATGGATATGGAATATGATGATGGATCATCCTAAACTTAATGAAGTGTTAGCTCCAGTGAAAAAACAAAAGTGGTTTGGAGGATTAAATGAGATAAGGTACATACAGTACCAGAACATCAGGGGAAGCAGATATGTGAACTATGTACTTCTTTTTTGTTCAGTTATTGCAGATAATCCTTTATCTGAAATGTTTACACAATATGACAGCAAGAAAGATTCTTAATGATCATGTAATTTCAATATCTTCCATTTACCAACAGTGAAAAGACCCTTCAGAAATGAAGCAAAAAAACTTCATGAGTAGTCATCCCATCAGACAGAATTTCTACCAAGAGCTCCTTCCGTCACACTAGTGTTTTCCAAATTTTTCCTTTTAGCTGTGAGCCCTTTCTTTAAGTGAAAGCTTACCAAGGAACTCAATTTGAGAAACAAACAAGTGAGGAGCTGAACCTTCCCAGCCCCTTGAACGATGAGGCAGAGAATGAACAAACGGCCTTAGTGGTGATGAAAGGCAGAACCACCATGAGAGAAGAGTCATGGAGGTTCCTGAAGGAAAATAAAATTAGTAACATTCTTAAGCAGGCCCAAAAAGAACTGCTAGAGCAATCTCCTTTATCATCTGAATTATTAAAAAAATACTAAAGACAATTTAGGGAACATTACTAATCCATTCCATTTCTTTTTTGTGGTCACTACGTGTTCAGTTTTTTTGTTTTTCTTTCTTTCCCTTAATTCCGGCCATTGTCTATCTCACGTTCTTTTCCTTCACTTGTTTCCAAAGTCCCAGCTGTTTCCTTTCTTGCTTTTCTCTCTAGCTCCCATGTTAGCTCAGCCACCCTCCCTACTTACCTCTGCTCGTTCTCAATGCAGGAAGATCACTATTCTGTTAAATATGGAGAGTAGGAGGGCAGGAGTCTGTATTTTACTCTTTGCAGTAAGTTTCTACAATCAATAGAGAACCAATGGGCTCAGCTATCTGCTTCTAATCAAACTCCTGAGAATGAAGAGCTGAGACAGAGAAACAGCCGCCCTCACAATGATCAGCAGAATGTCGATGTATCTGCCATTAGGCACCATGCTTAACATCTATTATTCATTCAACAAACATTTACTGGATCCTGCTATAAGTCAGTACCCTGCCACGTGTTCATCCAATAGGCTTAGAACAGTTTTATATGTCAACACACACAATACAGAGGCTGTTTTGCTACAAATCATTGGCCTATTAAACCTTTATAATTGGTGGATGTTGAGGAAAGCCCTTCAATCAGTAATGTTAGCTAATGAATCTTTAATGTGAATATTTTTGCAGCCTTGAGGAGACAAAACCACACTTTCACCTTCCCACGCAGCTCCACCAGTATAGGCCCATCACTGAGGACGTGAGCTGCCCTTGCACGGGATCCTGCAGAGATTCACAACCTCTTCCCTTTGTTTCTTCCAAACTTCCTCTGTGAGTATCACCTTTCTAGGGAACTCTTGTTTTAGACCTTTAGCAAAACAACATTCAAAGAACCACCACCTACAAGGTGTAGCAGTAAGTGTAACTCTAAGTGAGCCTGAGTTGTTTAACGGGAGCATATCAGCTCAGTCTGAAGAGAAGGGCTGACTCTATACTCAGATGAGAGCAACATAGGCTCATTTTTCTGTATTTTGTGGGAAAAAATACCACAGGACTGTTAAAATCAGCAACTGAAAAAAATACATATAAAAGCGACTGGCACAGCACCTAGCATACACGTAAGCACGCAGTAACCGTGAGTATTACTACTGTTATTACGACAGGCAGCGGAGGGGGGGTTGTAAAGGAAAACAGACCTCATGCTGAAGAAGAAAGGACTGAGAGAAGAGAGGTGAGAAAGGGTTCATACGGAGGTAAACGGGAATTTGAATATTTAAAAAATACGTCTTAGAAAAATGAAGTAATCCCAACACCTGGAAAGTCTTAACGTGTGCTCCCCCAGCTAGTCACTCTGGGGCCTAAATAACTATAAAATATAGTACAATAGTACACTATATTATATACTACTAAATAATTTATATATATATATGTTATCCTATAATAATGACCAAAGTATCAGAAAAAACACAGCCTACTAAAAGCATAAATATCGATGACTTCTGATCCACATTCTACCTCGAATTTCTAACAACAAAACCATGCACCACATGATGGAATTCAGTCGTGATGACTGTAGACCAGCAATTTTCAACCGGTGTACAACAAGAATTTTTAAAAAGATTTTATTTATTTATTTTTTAGAGAGGGGGAAGGGAGAGGGAAAGAGAGGGAGAGAAACATCGCTGTGGTTGCCTTGCTTCTCATGTGCCCCTGACAGGGGACTTGGGCAATCTGGGCATGTGCCCTGACTGGGAATCACATCAGCCACCCTTTGCTTCGCAGGCCGGCGCTCAACCACTGAGCCACACCAGCCAGGGTACAGTCACGGGCACTGACCTCTCTTCCCTTAGACTGTCAAATAAGAACACAACAGCAGCCAACATAATAATCATCCAGTGTGAAAGAATCAGAATTGTATCTATTTTTTGTCAGATCAGCCACACATACAGTTTTTGGTGTGCCACAGGATTTCAGTAATTAGTTGATGTGAGCCATGAGATGAAAAAGGTTAAAAATCACTGTTATAGAAAATAACCTTGGATTTCTCTTGTTATTTGGACACTACAAAATCACAAGTATCATCCATGCTTTCATGATCAACCTTTTGAACAATGGTGACATTCTGACAACCAGAGAGTATGTTAAAGGAGCAAGAACTAAACAACCCCCCCACCTGGAGTAAAGCTGGTATAGGTTATAATGACACTTATTTTATGGCTGGTTTGTTAGTCCAAGCCTAGTGCAAACTGAGCATCCCTTTACTGGCAATGGGAGATTCAGCCTTGGTGACTCTTATGGTCTTCTCTTCGCAGTCGGAAGCTTGGTTAGAACCCTAGGGGGACTGTTTTAGTATCAAAAAAGAAAAGAAATTCCACCAAAAATTGGACCCTTGTTTGTGTGAAAGGAGAGATAAGAGGTATACTGCTGTTAATGGGAAAATACAGATCAGATAAAAGCCAAGAGATTAGGTAAAACTTATAAATTTATCTTCCTGCTATTTCATCTTTAAACTAGGCAGACCTGGAGTCATAATCACAATTATGCAAGGTCCATTAAGCAATTCCTTTCCCCTCTTATTTTCCTTGTGTCCTTCACAGCTTTTATTACCCATCAGAAGTCTCAAAAGTTTTTTTGAAAAGAAAAGCCACCATTCACTTAAGAAAAAAGCATACACATTCTATACTTGCACAATTCTAATACTCACTTTCAGAGGCAAAAATATTTCCAAGTGTAGTGTGAAGTCTGGGTCCCAGGACACAAAGATTGTGGTGTGTACTTGCACAAATATATTAGCATGGGCGTTAGCTGATGTGCGAGGGAGGGGAGGAAAGAGGTGAAAAAGTGGTAACACCAAAAGTCTTATAAAAGGAGTCAATTCTTTAAGCTAAATGGGGGAGGTGACCTTGGCTGAATTCCCCATTGCCAGTAAAACGACACTCAGTATGCTGAAGGCTTGAACTAACAAATCAAGTGTCAAATAAGTGACATTACAGCTGTGGTGGAAGGGGCTTGGGAGCTCAGTGGGATTTCTTTCCTGGGAGCATTAATCCCATTCTTGAGGGCTCCATCCTCCTGCCCTACCTACCTCCCCAAAGGTGCCATCACATTGTGTTAGAACTCTAACACATGAGTACGCAAGGAAGAAAACATTCAGACAATAGCAATCAGTATACTTTTTAAGTATGTATGTTTTTGAACAACAATGAAAACTCAAGAGAGCGGAATTTCTGGAATGGCTGAGTACAGAGCTTCTTAAACCCTCATCACAAAAAGAAACAATGACACTGGACGAAATTGTCAAAAACAACTTTTAAGGACACTGAAAACTGACCAAGGCATACAACGAAATGAGAAATGTTTATTCAAGAAAAGTTACTGAGCAAAAGGAGTCTGTAGCTGTAAGCCCTGTGCTACTCTCATGTCCTACCCTCTCCCGAGCTCCGTGGGGTGGAGTGCTGTCAGGGTAGGCTAGCTGTGAGGATCAAGGCTCTGCTGCTTCAGGGCTGATGTCACTTGGAGCAGAACATGGAAACTTCTTTGCACAGGGGTGTTAAAAGCAATAGTGATCTCAATGGCAAATGATCAGGGAAGGGCAACATTGCAGCTGGCCTGAAATCTCATTACTGATGGAAGCAGGCAACAAACCGGCAGACAAGTCAAAATTAATATGGAGATCTCAGGAACAAAAGAGGGCCTTGGTAAGATCCAGTTTATCTTTCTTGGTATGGAAGGCTGTACATATCCCCAAAGCTGTGCACAAGTTCAGTAAAGACTGGAGAAAGCCTTAGCAAACGACTTATTACTGCTAAGCATGAGGCCTTACAAACACAGAGGGTAAAATGTAAGGCAGACACAAATTGGCTGAACTGGGCTTCATTCTCCAAACCATACAACAATCCAGCAGACAAAGGCGAAAGACTTCATGATTTAGGGAACCAAAGTATTGAGTCACAGTGCTCAAACAACCACAGAAGAGTCTCTGGATAAGCACTAGGATATTCTGACCCAGAAATGACTCCTCGGGTGCTAGACTTAAATATATAAAGGAAGGTGGCGGGGGGCAGTGTAAGGGTGGAGGGGAGCGAAGGAGGATAACAAAGCGAAGACATTGGTGGATGTACATTATAGAAGAAACATTCTCCACTGAATTAAAAGAACAGGAACAACCTCCACCTTAGATGTGTGTGAAGATGGGGGACATCAGAAAAGAGTTGCTACAATATATTATCTAAAATATCCAGTTTTCAGTGAAAATTATGAGACATGCAAAAAATAAAAATTAACTCATATACAAGAAAACATCAGTTAATAAAAACTGTCTCCGAGGGGATCCAGATGTTGGATGCAGTAGAAAAGGACCTCAAAGCAGCTATTATAAATATGTTTAAAGACTTTAAGGAAAAAAGTAGTTAAATGAAGTATGATGTCATGATTCATAAAACAGAAAGAGAAATTTTCATCATTTCTTTTCTTAACTAATTTAAAAACAACTGCATAAATCAGCGAATATAACATATTGCAAGTCATACAACAAATAAACATATACTGTATATAATAATGATTATTAGTAGATCAAAGGAAGGAGGACGGTAATGGAGCTACAGCAGACCAGAAAAAAAAAGGAACACCAGGCAGTAATTCACAGTCATGGGGAGAAAAAAAGAATAATGGAAATAGTAAGCATATAAAATTTTATATACATAAATTTATGAATATATTTTTCTCTTTCTTAACTCCATTAAAAATATAGGTTGCATAAAGTGATAATTATAACAATGTATTATTAGGTTCATGAGATATATAGATGTAATGTATGTGATAATGAAAGCACAGAGGAGAATGATATAAAACTATACTGAAGGACATTTGTGCATGTTCCTGGAATTAAATCAGTGTTAAACTAAAACAGATTGTGATAAGGTACGATGCATATGTTAAAAACAGTGTAACCAATCAGAAAATAACTCTAAAATTATAGTAAAAATTAACAAATTTAAGATACACTAAAAACCACCTAGTTAATGCCAAATAGTACTAATGAAGTAATAACAGAGCAACAACAAATGAAAACAATCGAAATGGAGACAGAAATCCAACTAATGGTGACATTAAATATGAATGGGTTAAAACCTCAATAAAAGGAAGGGATTTTAGGTTGGATTTTTTTTTTTAAAATCCATGAATATGCTGTCTAAGAGAAGTACAATTTAGACTCAAATACAAATTAAAAAAAAAAGATTATAAAGCCAATTAACATACATAATGGAGCTAAAGAGAGTAAACTATCACATAAACTAGAGTTTAAGAGAGACAAAGAGACAAAGAGGGACATTTTATAATAACAATAGAGTGAATCACCAAGAAATTACAATTATACACCACGCACTCCAACAACAGTAACCCCAATGACATGGAACAAAAACTGACAGAACTCAAGGGAGAAATAAATGACCAAGCAATAACAGTGGGAAACTTCAATGTCCCAGTCTAAATATGGATAGGACGGACAGACAGAAAAATCACCAAGGATATAGCTGTTTTAAACATTACCAACCAGAGTGGCCTAACACATGTAGAAAACTGCGTCCCAAAACAGCATAGTACACATTCTTTGCAAGCATATATGGTACATTATCCAAGACAGACAATATACTAGATCATAAAATTAGTATCAACAAATTTAAAAGGGGACTTCCGGCCAAGATGGAGGCGTAGGTAGACACACTGTGCCTCCTCACACAACCAAAAGAAGGACAACAACAAATTTTAAAACAAAAAACAACCAGAACTGACAGAAAATCAAACCGTATGGAAGTCAGACAACCAAGAAATTAAAGAAACATTCATCTAGACCGGTAGGAGGGGCGGAGAGGACTCACTTGGTGGGGCAGTGGCTGGCAGATCGGGGAAAGGCGAAGCTGGCCGGGAGAGCTGGTGGCTGTGGACCAGGCATCCCACTCCCTCGTGAGGATAAACCAGGAGGAACAACTGGGGAGCGAGACAGACCGCACAACCCAGAGTTCCAGCTCCGGGGAAATAAAGCCTCAAAGCCTCTGATTGAAAACTCCTGTGGGGGTTGAGGCGGCGGCAGCAGGAGAAACTCCCAGCCTCGCAGGAGAGCTCGTTGGAGAGACCCACAGGGTCCTAGAGCATACATAAGCCCTCCCACCGGGAATCAGCACCAGAACCAGCACCGGAAGGGCCCAATTTGACTGTGGGTAGCAGGGAAAGTGACTGAAAGCTGGCAGAGAGTGGAGCAAGCGCCATTGTTCCCTCTCAGATCCCTCCCCCACCTACAGCATCACAACGCAGCAGTGTGGCCGCCCCGCCCTGGTGAACACCTAAGGCTCTGCCCCTTACTATGTAATAGGCGCGCCAAGACAACAAAAATGGCCCAAATGAAAGAACAGATCAAAGCTCCAGAAAAAAAAATACAACTAAGCGACGAAGAGATGACCAACCTATCAGATGCACAGTTCAAAACACTGGTAATCAGGATGCTCACAGAATTGGTTGAATTTGGTCACAAATTAGATGAACAAATGAAGGATACGATAAGGGAAATGAAGGAAAATGTACAGGGAACCAACAGTGATGGGAAGAAAACTGGGACTCAAATCAATGGTGTAGACCAAAAGGAAGAAAGAAACATTATAGCACAACACAATGAAGAAACAAGAATTCAAAAAAACGAGGAGAGGCTTAGGAACCTCCAGGATGTTTTTAAACGTTCCAATATCCAAATCATAGGGGTGCTGGAAGGAGAAGAGGAAGAGAAAGAAATTGAAAACTTATTTGAACAAATAATGAAGGAGAACTTCCCCAATCTGGCCAAGAAAATAGACTTCCAGGGAGCCTGGGAAGCTCAGAGAGTCCCAAAGAAGTTGGACCAAGGAGGAACACACCAAGGCATATCATAATTACATTAGCCAAGATGAAAGATAAAGAGAGAATCTTAAAAGCAGCAAGAGAAAAGGAGACAGTAACCTACAAAGAAGTGCCCATCAGACTGTCAGCTAATTTCTCAAAAGAAACCTTACAGGCAAGAAGGGGCTGGCAAGAAGTATTCCAAGTCATGAAAGACAAGGACTTACATCCAAAATTACTCTATCCAGCCAAGCTATCATTTAGAATGGAAGGGCAGATGAAGTGCTTCCCAGATAAGGTCAAGTTCAAGGAGTTCATCATCACTAAGCCCTTATTATATGAAATGTTAAAGGGACTTATCTAAGAAAAAGAAGATCAAAAATAGGAACAGTAAAATGACAACAAACTCACAGCTCTTAACAACTGAACCTAAAACAGAAACAAAAACAAACTAAGCAAACAACTAGAACAGGAACAGAATCACAGAAATGGAGATCACATGGAGGGTTATCATCAGGGGG
>VMDR010016915.1:0-20647 GCA_007922815.1 Macrotus californicus | reverse complement strand
ATATTCTGCCTTTTGAGCACAAACCCTGTTTTAGGATCTCTGTTGCGACCAGCCTTTGCATTTTGCTACCAATAATATTTGTTGAATTCCGGGCTGCAAAGAATAGGAAAATGTGTGCCCCAGAGCTTCAATTTTTTGAGAAAACATTTACTTTATGGTTGAAAAAGCTGCAGGGTTTAGGAAGAAATGAAGCACACTCATATCTTGGCTCTGAATTATTTGCAAAAAAATACGCTTACAGTTTCGAAATGGCAGAACTCCGTTACAGTGTGAAAACCAAGCAAGGAGTGCGTGTCTTTTTTTTTTCCATGTGAAGACAGTAAATATGAAGCTTCACTGGTTTCTGGTTCTCCTTTTATGAAAATAATAGCTCAATGCTACTTCAAGGTTAGAGTATTTAAAAAACATACTGTCTGTGCAAACAGAGTGTCTGTGAGGCTTTTCAAAACATGTGTCTCAAACAGAGCTGTTTAGTTTGACAGAGCTTCAAATGCCAAGAAATTGTGTTGAATACAAAATCAAATTCTGAAAGCGAGGAGCTGAAAGTTAGCGGGACAGCCTGCCATCCTGACAAGGTTCGGCACTGCTTTATCTCGAGCTGGTAATCAGCTCATCTCCGACTCCGCTCAAGGTTTTTGGAGCAGTGTCTTGGGACTTCCCCGAAGAAAGCTTTTTGGTCCAATATTCAAACCTGATGGTAGACCCCAGTGTATTTCTTTAATCACAAGTGCTGTGTCATTACATAATTTATTATATGAATGAAACAATTCAGTGCTCTAATTTTAGAAGGTGGCAAACATGTTAAAATGTTGGCTTCCATGAAATACAACATTTGCATTCTAGTAATATCCCTCGGTATCCTTTGCTGGGAAAAGCTGAACAGAGAACATTCAAGTACTGCACGTGAACTCCAGGCACATTGAATAGGTTCACAAAAAGAGAACTTTCCTATAGTTTTCTCTCCTCTGGACTTGGAAAAATATATTAAATATAAATCTGAACATATATTTAGTTGATAGATAAAGGAATGAACAAAAGTAAAGAATCACAATTAATTACAAGTGTATCATGCACATATAAGAAATCCAGGGAAACTGACTTCTAATTAGCATTCACAGGCACATAGGCAGTACGTAAAAAAATGTGTTACATCTGACTCCAGAGATGTCAGACAAGGGACGGCCCAGAAGCAGGATCTTCAAATTTAATCTCTGTCATCCCCAGTCTGATTTCTACAGACAGAACTACCTGACTAGGAAGCACAGATGAAGATGTCAACATTACTTTATATTTAGGCCATCAGTTTGCTCTATTAGCTAAAATTAGAGTAACCAAATTCCCATATGAATAGGAGGACTGGCCATGTTCCTCTGTTTAGAGGTTGCTAGACTGAGCAGCAGTCTCTGAATTTTCCTTTTTTCCTACCTGGTCTGCACATTCTTTTCATGACAGGCTACGAGGATGGGGTTTCCTAGCCCACCCACTGTACAGTCTCTCGGTTCTCTGATCTCTGACACCTGGAACCCCTGAGTCTATATAGTCATCCCCTGAGAACTACAGATCACAAAGCCATGTCCCATCAAAACGAAACACTGTCTGGTGCATTGCAATGCACAATGAATGTGTTGGAAGGGAACAGAGAAAGAAGGGAAGGAAGGAGAGAAGGGAGGAAACAGATACATGAATTGGTTGAATCAATCACTGCAAAATGCAATTTTTGTAAATATTGTGTTACAATGTATCTGGTGAGGAATTTACTTCACCATACAAGGGAGTATGCTATCTTGTAAAGAGCTTATGTAGATATCTAGTCTCTCTCTATATATATATATCTACATCTGTATCTCTATATTTCTATGCAAATCCATAGGTATATAGACATAGGTATATATTCTAAGCTCTTCTGTTTTCTATGAGAACTTGGATAACTTAATGTCTCTGAAAACCAGTATTCTCATAAATTTGATAAATGTAAGCCTACACATCTTAAAACATTGCTGAGGAAATTAAAGGAACTCACCTATGTAACCTTGGCTGAAACATCATGTACACTCATCTCCCCATTTCTCCATAGTACCGAGAATCCAAAACTTCTTATTTTATTTGATACACATAAATTTTCCGTTTATGATTTATATATAGACCAATTTGAGTCTCAAGTCTCCAAAGCCCAATTATGGAGGAATAGAAGATGAAGATATTGACTTGAAATGTAATGAAAGCTTTTAAACTACATTACAAATGGTAAAAGAGCAGCAAAAACACACCCACTCTGACCACAGGCATCTCATCATCCTTAAGGATAACAAGATTTACCTGGAAAGTTTATCTGGTCCAATAAGGCAATTTTTCTCTGACTGGGTGTAAGGATTACACCCATTAGTAAGTCATCTGTGAAAAGAAAAACAATTTAGGTGGAAGTGTTTAGTTGCTGGCCCTATGTTAATCTTCCAATCCTCCAACCCCTTTCTGCTTTATAACGTATTCCTCTTTTTGCCTGTGTGTTTCCCAGTGAAAGATGTTCTTCCTTCCTTTTTTCCATTTATTTCTTGGGCAGTGCCAAGTACCATACATCCTTACTGCCGCCTCACACAGGTTCCCTTCATTTCCCCATTCCTATTTGGTCTGCTTCTATAGACAGTTATAATTTCTGACATAGTTGGGTGTGTTTTTGAGGAATATCTTCTCTATAGTCATTGCATAAAAAGTTTTTTAAAGGAAGCATAGAAAAATTATATTTAGAATATACAAGAGGATTTTTTAGCTAAATCTGCTTCAGAGTAGCTCAACTGTCTACTAGCTCTTGTGAAAGCTTAAAGAAAATGAACCAAGATGGGATTGGAGGTGAGCCTCAGATTTACATATTTGGAAACCAAAGTGGAGAACTTAATTCCGGCATCACCGTTCTGGCTTGAACAAGGTGGGGGACCTGGGTCCAGTCACTTGAGCCAAAGCTTTATTCAATAATCTGAAAAACGGTGATGCTAATAGTAATTTATAAGGGTGTTGTAAAGATTAAATTAAGTAAAGCCTGTAAAGTTTTTGAACAGTGCCTTCAATGTTCAATAAATGTGTAAATTTTAAATGGGCAGGTAAATTATAGTCAGGATGTTTCGTGGTGAATAGGTTAAAGTTCTATGCAATAACCATTTTCAAGATGAGGGTGTATCTGCTGTCCCACTAGAATATTCATGTGGAGAGTCTCCCTGGCCCAGGATATTGTCAATCATAATGAGGTTTCAACAGGTTTTTCTAAATCCTTTTTATGTGCCATAGCAGAATAAATAGCCCTTATTGGTTTCTTTACAGGGTGCTGTGAACCAAATCGTGTCCTCTTGAAATTCCTATGATGAAGTCCTAACTCCCCAGCACCTCAGAATATGACCTTGTTTAGAAATAATGTTGTTGTCATCATAGATGCAATCAGTGAGGCTGAGATCATACCGAAGTAGAGTGGGACTCTCAGTGTGACTGATCTGTTATAAAAAAGGGAAATGCGGACACAGACAGGCACACCGTGAGAGCACCATGGGAAGAGGAAGGCAGGGATTATGGAGAAGTAGCAGCAGAAGCCAAGGAACACCAGATTTTGCCACTGAATCACCAGGAACCAGAAGAAAGGTGTGGAAAAGATTCTCTTTCACAGACCTCAGAAGGAACAAACCCTGCCATCACCTTGATCTTGGACTCTTAGCCCCCAGACCTGAGACAACTGATTTATGCCATTTGCCACTCAGTTTCTGTTACAATGTTACAGCAGTCTTGGCAAATGGATACACAAGGTAAGACTTTCACCTTAGTTAGAAACAACTTGTGTTGGCTTAGAAATATTCTACTTTTTAAAGATGGTATTTCTCTGCTCTAATTTACTCTCTAAAAGCCTTTCAAAGTGTACGTATCAGTCAGGATGTCCGTAAGAAAGAGTCAACAGCCTCAGGTGAGAATTTTTAATGAAGGAACCATCTGCAGAAGTATGGGTAAGGCCAGAGGAACCCAAAAGATATTGGGACACTTAGAAAAAAAGCAAGAGAGATCATTACCCTTATCCTGAAGGAGAAAGGGAGACAACCGGAGCACTAAGCCTGGTTGAGGGATAGCCGTAAAATAAAGGCCATCACCTGAGGGGCCACAGTACTGCCAGAACCACAATGAAGCAGAGACACAGCTTTAAGAAAAAAAAATACTCTGACCCACAGGACGCTCTCATTAGCTGATGCCAACAAAAACCCAGAGGGCAAAGAGGTCCAGGTAGTACAGTCCATAGGGGTCAGCCTTGCAGGGCACATGGCAAGACAGAGAAGGGCAGGGAATGGATCTGAGGGCAAACAGGTACTAATGAAAACCAGGGTCCGTTACAATGCTTTTGGCTCTAAGTAATAAATTGCCGTGTTAAAAGTGGCTTAAGCAAAATGTAATTATTTGTCTCATTAAAAATATATCCAATAATAGAAATTTCAGAATTGGTTGAGGATGCAACTTCAAGGGTCTCCAGACTGAAAGATGATGACGGAAGACTACATTTATCAAACATCACATCATAATACACTCAAGTTAAATCCAAGAAGATGAGGGTCAGGAAGCTTTCTCTTTACACTTCCTTTCCTTTCACTAATATGATCTTTTCCATCCCCCCTCTGCCACTTGCCCACAAAAAGAAAACCAAAAACAACTTTCCTTATATCTTCTTGGCTAGATCTGGGCCACCACTAATACAATTACTGGCAAAGAAAAAATGGGATCATCACGATCATCTTAAATTAGTTATTCATCTGTTGGGTCAGACGTGACCTTCCTTTAGGAAGAGGCTGCCCATAAGATAATAGGAAAGTGAGGTGAAGAAAACAGAAGTGGGCTCTGCGAGAGAAGGCAACCACCCTATCGCCCTACTTTCAAGTTCTCGGACCAGAACCTCATCGCACCGTCCTGGTGCAGACAACTCTGTTCTACTCTCCTTCTTCCCATGACTCTGATGCTCCTCCTCAGGCTCAGCTCTCATTTGTATCACGGTTGCAGAACCAACAAAAACCCCATTCTAGTCCCCTCTTTGTCACCAACAACCTTAGGAATCGCGCAGCTTCTCCCTGTCTCTTTCTGCCTGGGTTCGCTCATTACTGAATTGAGACATGGTATGACTTCAAATTATCGTTGGCATTTTTGTCATTATCATTGTGATGTGTAGACAAGTTGGCATACATCTAATCGCGGCAGCTTTTCACGATAAGAACAGAGATTTAGCTCAAAATTAATATTTCAATGAGGGGGATAATGGTGGAAAGAAGGGGAAGGGACTAGTCAAAGAACATGTATGAAGGACCCATGGACATGAACGATGCTGTGGGGATGGACTGTAGGAGCAGAGGGTGGGCTGGGTGGAGGAAGGCAAAGGGGAAAAATTGGGACAACTGGAATAGAATAGCAATAATTATTTTAAAAGAATATTTCAAAAAAGTGAAAATCACTTCTAAGAAAATAGTTCCAAAATAAGAGTCAGAAAGCCTGATTCAAACCTCACTTCTACTGACTAACGTCGGGAACCTCACTCCGGAGGTGTTACCAGTTCCCGGGGATGCTTTCTGGTCTACTACACAAAAGCCTTAAGTTACAGTGCTAGCCTTGCAACTGCCTCACAGAATATGTGTGAGCAATTGGTGATGCTGACGACATTCTAGATTTTAAGATCCACAACTAACTAACTAATATGGGTTTAGTGCATGTCACCTTACCAAATGGTTTTATAAAGGAAGGGAGCGGCAGAATTGTTGACTGTATTTGCTAATACCTTCAAAGTTTGAACTGAACACATCTGCTTTGAGATTTCCCTCTATCCTGCTGGGTTAATATTAATACACTAATATTGCATGCCCCAGTTTCGTGAAGTACAAGCTAGCCTAGATGGATCTGGTTTATTTGTATGTAATGAGCCGGTCCGCTGACACCAACTGGTTACCAGCTTGTGCAAGCAGAAGTCATGGTACATCCTGAAAAAGCAAAAGAAATGGCTGTCTTTAGGAAACCTTACAGTGAGAGTTACTAAATAATTCTCTCACATTTCCTCCAAACCTGACAATGGTCAAACTTGAGTCTTTGGGTTAATGACAATGTCACCCTAATATCTGCATATTAGAGGAAACTAGCCTTAGAACAGTTTGAATAGTTGACTTACGTGGGTATATTTTGAATTCTGAAAGGGCTTAAGCAAGTTCACAATATTCTCAATTATAGGTTCCTAACTGTTGTTGAGTAAATACACCTCCATTTCTGCTGAGTATAGAATACTTTTAAACTATTAAGTAATCAGACTCTCAAAATGATGCACAAGAGATACTTCCTTTTTTAGAAGAGTCCTTTAGAATAGATGATCAAAGGACATTTAATCTCCCTGCTGAAATGACAACTGATCCCTTAGTTTTGCACAAAACCTACCAAGTTTAAAGAAGCAGGTGTGTCATTGTAAATAGTATTTTTTAATCAGAAACCTACTTAAAAAATAAAGATAAAGATAGCATCACACATTATTTGGTATTTGCAGTAGAAACCTGAGGCTCCATCATTTCCCACAATAAATGCAGAAATATACGTGCTGCATTAGTAGAATATGAGATAAATAGAGTTTTATAATTCCAGGGAATCTCTTTATTGCATGTGTTTGTGAAACTTTAGAAATATTCATTAAATGGTTTAAACAGCACAGCCTATGTAATCTTCAACTGATAAATAATTTAAAATACTAAGCATGTGTAATATTTTATCACTGAATTCAGACTCATTTAAAAGGCTCTATGTAGTCAACTTTTGCCATAAACAAATTTGCTTAATACATGCATGATTAGAATTTGTGCCTCAGAACTATTTCTCAAACCTAACTTTCATAAAACTCCCTTCTTTCATTAGGGTTATAATAACAGTTACAAATAACAGTAACTAACATTTAGAACAAGCTCTATAATATACATTTACCATTATTTGGATTCTATTTACCCACTGGAATTATTGTTTTCACCCATTTTCCAGTACAAAATAAGGGTGAACCTGTTATGTGAGAATGTTCTGAAACCTTCAGAGAGCGGATTATGTCAAGTATCACGGCCCCAGGCTGGAGGTCAAGCTGTATTTTTCCTGTAGTTGAATTAACTCACTGATTTCTAGTGCTATTGTGGGAAGGTGTAAACATAAGTTTAAAACTCAGTCTCTTGACTATCATTTCAGAAGCCTTTTCACGTTATTCCTAATATAGAGTTAATCTACCTGTATCTCTCTCCTCTCCTTTATCTAAAAAACATTAAAAAAAAAAAAGAGTAGAACAGAAACTCAGACAGGCAATAGCTTCTTGTCTGGCTAGTGTAGAATCATAATCCTCTTATTGTGTTTTATCATCAAAGAATCTTGATAGACTAAATAAAAGTAAGTCTAAATTGAAACATGAAAAAAGCAATTGTAATTAATGCAGTAAGCACATTCTTTTCTTGACTCATGCATTTAGAATTTGGGGTGGGGGAAGGATTTGAGTAACTCACCATACTATTTCTCTAATTAGAATGTTCCACAGAGGAAAATGCTCCATGACACGCAATCTATAAAAGTGATACTACCAGATCCTGCCTCTCCCCGAGGAAGAAGGGACCATTACTTCCCTGCTTACCCCAAATATTTCCAAAGCACTCTGAGTATCTCAAGGATAATTTAGTCAGCTCTTTACTCAAAAATATAGATGGTTGGAACACTAAGAAAAATGGAGGGTCTGGGGAAAAAATGAGAGGAACAAGAACTAGTGAAGAAGATAATCAGAGCATGTGTCTGGTCCACTAACTACACTCTGCAAAAGCCTTCTCACTTAGGCAAGTGCCATAAGGCATAAAGATGAGAAGTGGTCCCTATCACTTTAGAGGACATTTTATAGGAAAGGATAGAGGGTTTTTTTATATATATATATTTTTTTTTTTTCCCTTTATTCTCCACAACCCTTTCTCTTAAACACCTCTGCTTTTGGTCTCACTGAGAAAAATGTAAATAGCAGTGTTTGTTCTTTTAAATGTCTCAGAAGAACAGACCCATTGCTTTTTCTTCGTTTTCCTCTGACCAGCATCTCAGGAATCACTTGAAAGTGTAAAGTTGTTCTCATGATGATTGGCTCATCCTGAATCAGACGACGTGAGCTTGTCCTCTAGCTTGCTGGGAAGGGTGGGAGGGACCAAAATAGGGAAATATGGGAAAGTGTTTAACTGTTGGCTTTCATGTGTTCTCTCCATATGTTTTTGATATTAAAGACATCTCTGCACCAAAAGGATTGGTTTCTTCCAAAGATCCCAATGTGTCCAGCATACATAATTTTTATAATTTAGATTTACAGATTTTATTTCTTGCACACTAGTGATCCTATTGTAATGGAGTGCAGAGCATGGGTCCCCTGAGGGTTGTGGAGCTCCACCATGCCCCCAGATCCCGCAGGGAGGCAGGAAGGGGGCAGGATGGGGGAATGTCCACAGAGTGAAGAATACAGCTGTAAGGTACATTATATAACAAAGGTTAACGCCCCATGCCTTCCTGCAAAGAAAATCTGGGAAGCTGCAGAATTGTGTACCTGACTATGAGAAGGTGCAGTGATCCACGAAATAGCTGGAGGGGAAGCTCATACAGTGCCTGCATGGGCTACTGGTGATGGGGGAGGGGGGAATGATGTTGGATACCCTCCCCAGATGCCTGTGCATTACTGGAAATTGTTGCCCTGACTAAAGATGGCAGCCAAAAGAGGTTCAAAGTCACTGGGGGCAGACAAAAAAGGCAGACACTAACACATCATAGGAGGAGGCAGATGTTAGGTCACACATGAAGTTCTGACCCTAGCATTTAAAATTGGAGTGGGAGGTCTGAAAGTCAAGGGGGCTGCCACAAGGTCTGCAGGGAGGTCCACAGAGAAGTCTGCCTGGGAGGTCTGCCTGGACCTGCCTGCAGAAGACAGCAGCAGAGCTGACAGTGTTGCGGGAACCTGCCTGGCCAGTCACACAGAGGCATGAGAGATGCTTGGAGCCGAACTGTGACTGGGAATGCTGAGCTGCAGACTTCTGCTTTTCTGAAATATTGTACCTCTGAGTGGCATATTCTGAAACTGGCCTGGTTTGGCAAAGGGAGGCGGGACTATTGGTTTTGGGGTGTTTTTAAAGGGAGCAGCAGGACTTAACGGCAGAAATCTGTCATTATTCTAAATCTGTGTAACCTTTAAATAAACAACCCCTTTTCTTTATCACCAAACCCTTGCATTGGGAGTCACACTTCTTGGCAGTGGGACATTGAACCCCACGGCTGTTCCAGACCGCCATTGACTGGTTCTGTAACACCATGAGAACATTTGCACACTCTCTGGTGAACATGACATGTTGTCCTTCACCCCACTCACTAATTGTTGATGATTTTAACAAATGTCTCTCAAATTCATTGATTTCTATTTGTTCCAAAACCACGTCTTCTCTAAGACCATAGAAGTTCCTTTTAACTCATTACCTAGAATTAGCCAAACCATGAGGTCAAGTTCTCCAGACTGCCAGGTCTGTCTAAAACTTCTGTTCCTTCCTGCAAAAGTTAGGTTCCAGAGACAGTTCGAGGGAAGAGTCCACACGAGTCCACTCTCACTTCTGACACCAACTAGAAGTTTGAAGGGTGTATTTATCAGTCAGGAGAAAGAGAGAACAGAACCAGGGAACCACAAACAGAACCAATAAGATGGATGGATAGATAGATTTTAAGAAATTAACTCATGAAATTGTTAGGCTAAAATCTACAGGGTAGTCCAGCAGGCTGGAGAGCAAGGCAGAGCTGCAGTTGAAGTCCAAAAGCAGTCTGTTGGCAAAATTTCTTCTTGCTCAGGAAGGTCAGTCTTTGTTCTATTGAGACCTTCAACTGTTTGGATAAGCCCACCCATGTACTAGAGGGTAGTCTTTACTCAAAATCCCCTTATTCAAATGTTAATATAATCCAAAAACCACCTTCACAGAAACATCCAGAGTAATGTCTAACTAGTTAATAATGTTAATTAGAGATTACCTAACAGGAGCCAAGGACAAAGGCCAGACCTCTCTTTAGGTGAGGCCAAATTCCTTAGTGCATACTTGTGCACCCTCATCCACCCTTGACTGCTAATCAGTTCTGTTCATTATACGGCACCATGATGTGAGTCTCATGGTTTCCTATTGCTATCACAACAAAACATTGTACATAGGTGGTTTCCTAACTATTTCCCCAGCTTCATTTGGAGCTCTACTCCTGAGTCAGTCTCTCTACTGCAGCCATGCAACCCTTTTCCCATCCCTTTATCACAGTACCTTTGCAAGGTCTGATTCCCCAGCATAAAATGTTCTTTCCTCTCCTCCTTGCCCAGTCAACTACAATTAACACCTCTCTTTTCTTAGCGCTCACTCAAAGTTGTAGTTGGACTACATAATTAAAATTTTCTTTCCCATAAGATCGTCAGCTGTGTTAGGCAGAATCTTACTGATTTTTTTTTCCTCATTATATCCCAGCAGGTAGAACAGTTTATTATATAATAAATGCAAATTAATAAATGTTCATTTTAACTGGTCATGAAGGGCATTACGCTCAAATTGATTCACCCGAATCCCAGGAAAGGGACTTGGTGAAAACACTCATTCCTTCCACACACGATTAGCCCATATTCGTGGAGATCCTAAGGGCAAAGCTTTGTGTAATTTGAATCCATGGTACACTTGAATAGTGCTGATGTTGAAGGTATTTGGAGCCACAATGCTACCTGGTTAGAGGTAACAAAGAAGTGGGCTCCCTTACCAAGGTGGCTGATATCAATCTTTCACTTTGCCAGGGAAATGTAACTATAAAGCACCTGAGAAGTTTCATTCAAATACCTCGAAATGACCTAGTAGTATTATCTGTAACTCTGACTTGAGCTTGTTTTCTGTTCAAGACCACAGAACTCGTGAGGCACAAAGTGACCGTAAGACAACCAACAGGAATCCGCATGAGCTGTGTCAGGAGTCGTTCTGATCACAATGTTCCCTCATTACACCCTGGTGCATCATCTCAGAACACTTGTGCAGAGATTTAAAGAACCAGGGCCTGCTTGTGCATTTGCTTTTTTCCTTCCAGCACAGATGTTTGGTGGCACTCCGGAGACAGGGCATTGTGCTAATACTGTGTCATGTTTACATTTGTGTTTATCTTCAAATATATCTAACTAGTTTGAGGCCATGATTTTTTTTTTTACCCATAATTACAATTACAGCTCTGGGTGACATTGTGGATGGCTTGCTATGTTTCTGAAAAGGTTGGAAAGGTTTGCTTCTGGGAATTATTGAGCGGATGTAATGATTCCAGAAGCAAAAGTGCCATAAAGAATCTAAATCAATATTTTAATGGTGTAAGTTGATGTGTTTGTTGCTACTTTTTCATCTAACTAAAAAGAAGAAAATCAGAATTGGAATAAACAGCTAACATTTGCATAAAACCTGGAAACCCTCAATGCCCAGGGTATTTTTTTACTAAAGATAATAGAGATCATTTGAGAAACCGTGTAGCAAATGCATATCTGGTAGAGGGTAGGTTGGGTTGTCCAGACATCCAAACACCCCCCAGCACCACTTCTACCTGAACCCCCTATTTGAATTTCTGAGTGCCTTATATGTGAAACTCCACTCAAGAAGGAAAAAACACAGACAATTTTTTTAATAGTAAAATTTAAAAAAGGTATGCAAAACCATTGGAGATAAACTGGATTTAAGTGGGTACATTTTTCAAAATGGCTGACATTTTTGCCTTTGAAATTAAATGACACTAATCTGTGTCATAGCCTATTGTGTGCTCGGCACTGACCAGGTGCTTCAGAGTTTCCTCGTATTTTCTTATTCAGGCGGACTCTGCTAGCTGACTCATGTGTCAATGTGCACTAAGGTATAAATTAATGATGTCATTTATAATTTAAATTAGTTCACAGATGTCTTGACCTCTGCCTTTTAATTTATTTCATGGGTATCTTAACCCACAGGAGTGGCTAATGTGATATCCCCAAGGATTAGAGTCTGAAATGAGAAGTCAGAGAACAAAATAAGGGATCAAAAAGGAATGAGTTAGATGAAGCCAACTCTGTCAGAAAAAATACCTTCCCCCAAAAGAAAAATGGTCCCCAAGATGACATCTGTCCAAATTTCTGAGGCTGGCCACTTGCGTTTTCTGATAACCCTAGTCTTCACGTTTTTTCACTAAAATTTTTAAATGATTTTTTTTCCATTTCTGAGTCTGCTATGAATCATTTTATAGATCAGAGAAAAAAAGGGGAAACTATCAGCAATTTGTCAAATATATTAGAAAGTGGAGAAAGTCTCAAGATATGCATCAGTCTAAAGAGCCTAGGAAATTACTTCTCAAAAGTAACTGCTTACAAGTGAGCATTTGCCTTCTTAAATCACCGAGAACCAACTTTATTGAATCCATTGAAGCAGCTCTTCATTTTTTTTTCCCGTTGATCAGAATTTCATTAAGCTGTTCTTTAATGCTCCATGAGTTTGTTTGCTCTGGATCTACATTACTCAACCACATCCCTTAAGCTTAATTAAGTTTGTTTGCTCATGCTTTGAGCGCTTTTCTCTGTTCTGCAGCAAAAGTAGGTAAGAATCAAGGGACACTCATTCCTCTGTGACACTGTCAGTCCATCATAACTTGAATATTGATTTTGGGGGGGACTGTGACACTCCCTAGGTGAGCATGTCAAGTTTGTTGACAGAGAGCTCTCTACTTAATTGAATATGATGTCTGTGTGAGAGGTGATGGAGTATGTCGGTGATGTATAAGTTTTCTCTCCCACTGTGTGTGCAGCAGAGGGTAATGCTATTCCATCGTGTACTGACCAAACTCACGTGCTTTGTCTTATTGCTTCAGTATTTTCTCTCTTAAGGACCTGAGAGCAATACAGTTACTCATCCAAGAGATGATTATGCATTAAAAAAAACTTGAAGCATGAAATATCAGATGGGATAGTCATAAATGACTTGCCACATGAGTAATAATTTTAATTTAGTTGCGAAAGTTGCAGTACAGTTTTACTCATCTGTAATATGGGAGTAATGACCATCTTTCCTGTCATTAACGACTTCTCAGCAGTGTTGTAAAGATTAATTTATATTTTTAAATGGCTTTTCAAATGAAAAGTGCAGTGTAATGATGGTTTCTAAAGCACGGCCCTTCCTGGCCCGTGTTAGCTTTGTCTCTGATTGACGTCTAAAATGCTATATGAAAAAAAAAAAGCTGTACAAGAAACAAAATTTGCTTGGACAATACCAAAGAAGTATTTTGTTAGTTTAAAAAAAGAAAGTACATCTCAAACTTCACAGTGTTACATGTTAATTATGTCCCATAAAAAGGACAGATACAGTTTCCAACACTTGAAGAAAATAAAACAATTTAACAAGTATAACAAATTTAACAAATATCTTATCTAAAGCATGCATCATCATTTATAGGTTTCTGATGGGGAAAAAAATCACTGGTTTCCAACCTAAATAATTGCATTGCAAAAATTGC
Organism: Macrotus californicus; assembly: GCA_007922815.1. Taxonomy (NCBI): domain Eukaryota; kingdom Metazoa; phylum Chordata; class Mammalia; order Chiroptera; family Phyllostomidae; genus Macrotus; species Macrotus californicus. Next base: position 7,108 of record VMDR010016915.1, on the reverse strand, counting down.
AATGATTTATACAAATTAGCCTAAAGCCACTTCTTTCAACAATGAATGCAAAAATATTCTAAGCTAACATTTCACAGAGTCTGGGTTTCTTGAGGTTTCATTTGGCTCGAATATACATTTAAATTACAGAAGTAATTTCTCCATGTGTTGGAACCTCTGGGTAAGCATTGGCATTGCTACACAGCAAAGTAGCAGACTGAGGGTTAATAAGCAGCAAAACCCAAACTGCCTAATCTCCAGCTCCTTCCATGAGTGAAGAAAGGAAAGTGTTTTCTTCTAACTTTCTTCCTACCTCTTCTTTTTGGTTTTTTTTTCTAGATTCAGTTCCAACTGAATGAGTTCTAAACCCTTTGTTTGGCATTTACAGCACAAACTCCACAATACCCGAGAGCCGACCCAACATTTCCACTTACTGACCTGTAGGCATCTTAAGCTCGACAACAACAGAAAACTTAAGTGCTTTCTCCTACCTCCTGTATCTCTTCCTGCTCTATTCTAGTGAAGGGCAGCACTACCCAATTACTTGCCATACCAATATCTTACCAACAACACACCAAGATATTCTTGAGACTTTCTACTCATTAGTGTCTTGACTAAATTTTTACTGAATGTGTACTGTATACCAAGAAGTGTATGAGGCACTGAGCAGAATAAAAACAGTCCTTGTTCTCAGGGAACCTGCAGTTTAATGTGAGAGAGAACTTCTAATGAAATAAAGATCATGGGTAGTCCCAAGAAGAATATCAGTGGGATCCTATAACAGCATTTTTGACTTTGCTATCTGGAAAAGAGTTCCTGAGGAAGGGAACTTAAATCTGAAGACAGAGAATATGGAGGTGAATAGGGAAAAACAGTTGAATGGGGACAGCATTTCACACAGAGGAAGGAGCATGTGCCCTCTTCTCTGCCTGTAATCAGACCAAACCAGGGACCACCGTGTTAAGTCTCTCTCCAAAATATCACTCTCTGTCCATCATTCTGGGTTTCCACTGCCACTTTCTAATGTCATTATATCACTACCTTAACATGCAGGCGTGTGTACTGATTGTTTCTGCCCCCCAGCTGAAAAAATTCCTATGTTGAAACCCTTCCCCCAATGTATTTGGAGATGTGTCGTTGGGAGATAATTAGTGCTACCCCAAAGTCCTACTGTATTTGTCTAGTTAGCACATTCTCTTACTTACTGAGGTGACTTTCTCATGCCCTCTTCTCAGCTTCCAACATTTCTTCTTTTCCTCACTTGAGTATCTCATTTCTTATCTCACCAAGAAAATGAAGCCTTTGGGGAAGAGCCGCCAGCTCAACAACTCATCTAGATGCCTTTCCTATTCAAGTCCATTTACAAATTATTGATCAGTGTATTCCTAGAATTGTTATCGTCAATGACCTTCCACCTATCTCTTAATCTAGCATCTGCATTTAATCATTCTTACATTTTAAAAATCATTTTTGGCCATTGGTTTCTGGGATACCATAATCCTTTACTGGTTTTTCCTTAAATCGCTGGCTGCTGCTTCTTATTTTCCTTTCCTGTCCGTTCATCATGGTAGCAATTTCTGAATATTACATTAGAAATTAGTCTTTAGGTATCTTACCTATCTATACTAGATTCTTAGATGATCTTAGTAAGCACCATGACTTTAATCAACAATTTGATGCTTGGAATTGCTTGAGTTTATAATCCAACCGAGATCTGTCTCCTGAACTTCTGTCTCCTGGTAAGCATCTTCTCTTTAATATACTGTAGAACACACAAGACTATAAATTTCAAATTTAGCCCTGGCACAATACAGTGCCATCTTTGCTACACTTTCTTCAGTCATCCCCATCCCAGTAAATGAAAACTTCATGTATCTTGTTATCTAGGCAAAAAATAACTTCTCTTTTGTCACATCTGATCACTATCATGTGAGCAAATTTTATTAGATTTACCTTAAAATAAATGCAGAGCAGAACACTCCTCACCACCTCCACTGCTATTTGCCCTGGCCCAAGACAGCTTTCTCTCTTCCCTGGTGTGTTCAAGAAGCCTCCTACCTGATCTTTCTGATTCTGTCCTTGCCTCTTATGTGCTACAAATAATATTGTCAAAACATCAATTATGTCATATTCCTTCCTTGATTAAAACCTTCCAGTAACTCCCCAACATATCACAAAATCTGAATTGCTTAAATTTATATGATCTAGAGTCCATTACCATTGGGTTCTGTCATTTACATCACTCCACCTGAACAATTTATCTTTACTCTCTGGTGCCATCGCCGTTTCTCCAATATGCTTGGGCACACTACCTTCTCGGCGATTTTACACTGACTGCTTCATCCTCTTAGAGTGCCTTTCTCAGGATATTTATGTGGCTTAGTCTCCAGTGTCCTACAAATATTGATGAAGTGCCAGCTCTCAAAGATACTTTTCCTGACCACTCTATAAAGAGAATTCACTACCACTTGCTTTCACCGTGTTCCTTTCCACTTTTTTAAAAACACTATTGCCACCTAACATTTATTTCTTCCATTTTGTTCTCCCCACACTATGTACTTTATAAGCTCCATGACAACAAGGGCTTTGTATATTCTCTCCATTCTTATATTTTCAAGCTGTCTTATGTAGATATTTATCAAAATAAATACCTATCAAATGAATTACTATACTCCCAGACACATTATGAACTCATTAGAAATACTGTTAATAACCATGAGTGAGGAGTAGTGAATTTATCAGGGAGCATTGTCAAAATTTATTTAAACTGCTATCATTCTCCAATTACATTTAAATATTATATCGAATCCTTTGGGTAGGGAAAAATCCTGACAAAGCTCTCTTGATGATTCTGATGTTAAAATCTCTTCCCCGGATTTTTTAAGCTCTTGGGCTTCCACTAGCTCCAAATGGCATAAGTGTCTTCATGGAGGTCCACAGACACTCAAGAACTACTTTTGACAATTAGGAAGACAAGATGAGTCATGAGATCACAGTTAATGTGACAGTGCAGAGTAAATACTTGATGCATTACAGTTCATCTGGGAGGAAGTAGGTAAATGATGAACGGACTCTTAATGCCTCAGAAACTACTCCACAGTAAACTACTGAAAACAGAAAGGTCAGAACAGACCCTGAGTGTCCCTGAAGCTCTAATGTAAACCAAGAAGTCGAGTTTGAACACGTGGATCTATGTAAGTGTATTTATTACAGGTGTTATGATTCTATAGAAGATACTCAGGTGGACAGGAAGTTTAATTTCATTTTTATCTTTGAATTTAACTTTTAACATGACGCCCCACTTCACCATTCGGCAGCACTTTCTCTTATTGTTTTTGCCATTCTTCATCCTCTTCCTTGAAAATAATTCTACAGTCTAGAGCCTTTATATAATGGCAGCGTAGGAAATGGAGATGGCATCACATTTATTGATTGAATTTATTACAATTTGTTGAACATAATCTGCCAGTGAGAACATTCACTAAGTTAACTCACTGTGTGGCCACTTCTCAGTTTTCTCTCAATTGCAGCTTTTTAGGTCTTGTTTTCTGTTTTTTTGTTTTTGATCAATGTAAATAGGTAACATTTTTTTTTTGTTTTAGTAAAAATTGTAGGCTGTTACATACAGTCCATGTCCACCCCCACTTTTCTGTTCTTAAACAAATGGAGTTTATTGCCCTGGCTGGTATGTCTCCAGTGGCTGGGCATGGTCCCATGGGCTGAAGGGTCACAGGTTGTATTTCTGGTCAGGGCACATGCCTGGGTTGCACATTCGGTCCCAGGTCAGGGCTTGAGAAGCAACCAGTCAATGCTTCTCTCTCACATTGATGTTTCTCTCCCTCTTTCTTCCTCTCTTCCTTTCTCTCCAAAATCAACAAGCATGTCCTTGGGTGAGGATAAAAATAATTTTTTTTATGTTTAACTCCACTTTATTTTCACGAAGTTAAATGTGAATGGAACCAGCCACGGCAGGCAGCACATGGCTCCCATACAGGACAGAGTGGCACTGTAGTGTGGGGAGCAGATGGACCCCTGCGGATGGCAGAGGATGATAAGGTCCATGTAGACAGAAGTCAGACCCCTGGGGGCTATTGTGGCAAATCTTATAAAACAAGAGCCAACACAATGGAGTTTATCTGTCATCTACAAACTATCCTATGTAATAGGACAAAAGCCTCTACAAATCTCAGACACAGGAAGTCTTACTCTAATGTAATCACTTTTTACCACCTTTTACTAAAAATATATTGTCTTTGCCCAGAGTCTTCTCTGTTTCTCCCCACTCTTTCTACCTTCATATTTAAAAAACAAAACAAAACTATACTTCTCTTTTTAGACAATAAGTACTATCTTAAAATGGTCAAAAAAGGTACATTGGAGAAGGTGGCAAGTGCTAAAAAAAGTACAAGGAACAAAACAAGGAATGGAAATCATTTGAAAACTTAAGAGTGTAGTCAAAAACCATAGAGACAGAAAGTAGAATGGTCATTGCCAGGGGTTCAGAGAGAAAAGAACAGAAAGCTATCATTGAATGGGTACAGAGTTTCAGTTTCACAAGATTAAAAGCATTATGGACATGAATGGTGGTGATGCTTGGGCAACATTATGAATGCATTTAGTATCCCTGAACTTCACATTTGAAAGTGGTTAATATGGGAAATTTTATGTTATGTGTATTTTAGCATAATAAAAAAAATGGGAAAGATTTACTATTTTGTCCCTTAGAGGAACATGGAACATATACCAGTGATATCCTGATTTTTGATGCCCCGAATCAGCCTAAATATCTTTTCCTCATATAATCATTGTTCCCCCCCCCACCCACACCCCAAAGCCTGCCTGCCTGCTACCTCGGCACTCACACTCACGCACACACTCCCAGTTACCAACCTCTATGGTGCCTCATGCTGAATTATTTTTTTGAAAACGACATATTGAAGTGAAAGTGGGCATCAAAGCCTACTTTTCCTCAGGAGAGAAATAAACAATTTATATACTAAGAGGGTTATATGAAAAGGATTTCAGGATGTTACGGAAGAGTGGCAGGTAGGTTTGTTGGGGAAATATTTTGGCCTAAACAGACCCTATGCTATGGCAGCCTACACTATGCAGTAGACAAACTACAGCAACTCTGTGAGAGCAAAGGGAACGGGCTTATGCTAGCCAGGGCGAGACACTGCTGCTGTGACAAAACATGAGTAATCTGAACTTGAGACTTAACAAGTTCACACAGTAAAAGCTACTTCTCATGCAGTCAAAATCAAGTGTGGATGTTTCTCTTTGGGCAGTTTTCCTGGTGGCTTGCTTCCCAGGGGCCACTCAGCCTCAGGAATCCAGGCCATCTACACCTGGGCTGCCACCCACCATCCCCTATACTCAGACTACGATGTCCTTGCAGGACACACAGATCTTTGCTATGCCCAGGCTGCAAGCGAAACACTTCACTTCCTTCTGCATGCCAATGGGTCAAACTACTTCTGCGGCCCACCTAAGTAAAGGAGCTGAAACCTGTAGTGTTCTCGTGATGTAATTCTTTGATGAAGGCTTAATATCATCTCTGCCCCAAGACGATATAACAAGTTATGACAAACTTTTTGTAAGGCATAGAGGGAAGGTAGAGGTTTTAATAAAAATAAGCTCTCTTAGTAGTAGCTGTAACATCAAGCTAACAGCTAGTTTGCCAGTGAATGAAGCATTAGAATGACTGATGGCCAGGCATTTGTCTTGCATGCAGCTCCTACCCTCGCTGATAATAATAACATCTTGGAATATGAAAGTCAGCAGTATGGACAGCAGTATGTCAATAACAATTAAGTGTCAGAGAAATAGAAATCAGATAAAATGAAAGATTCTGAAAGAAGCCTACATTTAAATCTCAAACGCTCAGACAATCCTGACAGGAGGAACGGATCTTCAATTACTGATTAACTCAATATTAATACTAGAGAGTTTCCCAATGTTCTCTGAATGCTGCACCATGCCCAACCACAACTGCCATGACCACCAAACGACACACAGACATGTGAACACACACACAGTAGCATAAAAATAGAAGAAAGATGTTGAGTTTTGTTAGAAATACAAAAGACAGGTGAAATTTTGAAAAGGAAGCAGAGAAGAAACAGGAGGTCTGCCTGACTTCTAATATTAGTGAATATCAGGAAAATGTTTAAGCAAAAAGCAGGGGGTGCGGAATTTTTCAAGTAACTCATTGAAACATGAAAAAAAAAGCAATAAGGTTTTTTAAAAAGGTGATTGTTCTGATTCTCATGCTAGGATTTAAATTTAGCTCTTAAAATTTTCCTACTCTAAGAGTTTTGACATTTAAAAAAATAGAGAACTTTTACAGAGTTAGATACTTCCTGTTGCATTTAAGGCACTTTGTGTGCTCAGTAAATGTCATAAAGCCATTAGGTCGCCTTCACAGACATGCAATTTTATCCTCTTACTGTGGGCTCTCAGTGCAGGGAGTGCTTCAGGGAGTACAGGGGAGAGCCTGGGGGCCTGGCGGGGAGTTTCCGAATCCTTGCAGTTGGGCTGGAATCTTAATATTGTGTCATTAAGAAAATGACTTGCAATTAGTGTGGTACTTATCCTCTCTACTTTGTTTTTACAAGACCATCTCTCCAAAATTTCCATCCATAAAATATATTTTTTAGTTAGGAAAGTGTTTAAAAATTAATACCTGAAAAATAACATTTTATCATATTGCTTTCATTATATGACATAACCAAGTGTGTTGCTAGGCAACGACCTAGGGCTTTTGGAAAATAGCATACTTTATAATAGATTACTTTAGAGGCACTTTTTCAAAGTGAATACAATAGAGTTATCTGAAAGCATCTTCTAAAATTCTATATAGAAAAATTTTTAAGTCAACATCTCAAAAAGCGACGAGGAGATACTCCTGTCATATAGGCAATGCAGTTTGTATTTATGAGACAGAGAGAGAAATTTGTCTACAAGCATTCAAATGGCTAATGAAAATGTTAATGGCAAATTAGTCATTAAATTTATTCTCCTTTCAAATACTTCTTTGGTGAGGAAAAATATAATCATTTGGAAGAACCAAACATCAAAAGAAGTGACTTAACTAATAAAAATGAAGTGAATTGCAGGAGCCTGTTCT
>VMDR010016914.1:0-20651 GCA_007922815.1 Macrotus californicus | reverse complement strand
ACACTGGATGATAAAGGCAAATGGAAAATTTTTCTACTTAAATTTAAATACCAAATAATTTGACACATTAAAAATATATATTCTGAAGATTATTTTAGAAGCTTTTGAAACAAAAGTAAAATGAGTTAGGATATTTTTTGTTAGTAAACTCAAATTTAACAATTCCCTTATCATCTTAAATTAACCAACATCAGGTAAGATTTCCTTTATTACTGACAACCAGGCAGTCAGATTAAATTATTTTCAATTATGTTGCTTTGAAAATTATATGTTTTTAAAATTATTTTATTGTTGTTCAAGTACAGTTGTCTGCATTTACCCTCCACCATCCCCCACCCCACCCCAGCCATCCCCACCTCCCTCCCCTGATTCCACCCCACCTTGGTTTTATCACTTTAGAGCAGTTCCTGAAAACCCTTCCATCCTTCCTCTTCCTTACCTCCTCCCACCACCCCTCTGGTTACTGTCAGATTGCTCTTAAATTATATGTTTTATTATCTTAATTTCATTATTTTTATATAAAATATTTATCCTGAGATTAACATAGCTTCACATATAGTCATAAGAAATAATAGAGATCGGGTGTGTGTTTTACCCAGTTCAGCCTAATGGTGCCTTCTTGTAAAACTATGGTACAACATCACAACCAGGATACTAACATTGTCACAGTCAAGATGTAAAACATTTTCACCACCACAAGGCTCCTTTATGCTATCTTTTTAGCATAAAAACCACAACCACTATCCACTCACTCCTACCCCCACCTTAGTTCCTGGCAGCCACAAATGTGTTCCCCATTTCTATAATATTGTCATTTCAAAAATGCTCTATAAACAGAATCACACCATATTTAAAATTTTATGACTGACTTTTTTATTCATTTATAATTCTCTGGAGAATCATCAATAGTTTGGGTTTTTAACCTTTCTTCGTATTTTTCCATGGTATGGATGTGTCACACACTGTTTAACAGTTCACCTGCTGAAGAACATCTACTGGGAGCTTGTTCTCAGATTGGGACTATTATGAATAAAGCTGTCACAAATATTTGTACACAGGTTTCTGTATGAACACAAGTCTTTATTTCTCTAAGATAAATAACCAGGAGTGAAATTGTTGGGTCGCATATTAGAGGTATATTTAGTTTTTGTTTTTGTTTTTTAATTGTTTTTCTTTCATTGATTCCAGATTGAGGGAAGGGAAGGAAAAAAAAAGGGAGAGAGACATTGATGTGAGGGAGAAACACTGATCAGTTGCCTCTTGCATGTGCTCCAACTGGGGACTTGGGGACCAAACCCAGAACCCAGGCATGTGCCCTGACCAGGAATTGAACCTATGACGTTTTGGTTTGTGAGACAACAGCCAAAATCTGAGCCACACTCCATAGCGGGCATTTTTTTTGTTTTTGTTTTTAAGAACCTGCTATTCCTGAGTGGCCTGGTAAAATCTTTCTTGGAACTGTATTACACTATGAGACACTTCCTGTCCAATTTGTCTTCCTTCCCCTTCTCCTTTCACAAGTGTCAGAGGCCTGCTTCATCATCTTGGCATTCTCAGTCTCCTTCCACTTTAATCTTCTAGAAGTTTCCCCACAAGTCTCTGGCACAACGAATCCTGTTTTGGTGTCTACTTCTCAGAGGAAACAACCCAACAAAATAATTGTGTTTATGTAAAAAAAAAGAACCAGTGGAGTCCTGACCAGTGTGATTCAGTATGTTGGGTGTCGTCCTGAAAAGCAAAAGGTCATCGGTTTGATTCCCAGTCAGGGCACATGCCTGGGTTGCTGGCCAGGTCCCCAGTTGAGGGAGTGCAAGAGGAAGCCAATTAATGTTTGTCTCACACATTGATGTTTCTCTCCCTCTCTTTCTTCCTCCCTTGCCCTCCCTCTAAAAATAAATAAATAAAATCTTTTAAAAAATGAATCACTGGGCTAGAATATGCAAAATATTAAAAAGATAACTATTGTGAGAATTTAGAACAACATTATGGAGGTTGTGAAAGAGTGTCTTAACTTTAAGAAAGTTGCTTTAGAGAGCTCAGAAAAACATTAGAATAATATACCTTGCTATATTTGCTTTAGCTATATTAATATCTCTGATAGACTACTCAGACATTGGACTGGTTTTAAATATATCTCAATTCCTTTGAACTCTTCTTATCAACAGGTAGAATTTAATCCCTCTCCCACTGAATATAGGGTGGCTTTGGTGACTTGTGTTTTAACAAAGAGAATAAGGCAGAAGTGCCTAGGTCATAAAAAGGAATACCACTTCTGCCCAGGTCTTTCTCTTTTGGGATGTATGCCTTGGAATCCTTGAACCTACATGTAAGAAATCCTACCATTCTGATGCCTCTATGCTAGAAAGACCATAGAGAGAGACAGACTACATACAGATATAAAGAGAAATCTCAGAAGTCCCAGCTCCCTCAGCTCCAGATGTTGTAGTCTTCCCAACCCAGGTACCAGATATCTGATTGTAGCTTCTGGTTTTCAAGCTTCCCTAGTCAATGCCAAGTGGATCAGAAGCAAACTGTGTCCCCTAAGGCTGTCCTTATTCCCAAACAAAGTAAATACTATTGTTTTAATTCCTTTGAGGGATTTTTTTTTTGTACAAGAAATTTCTAGAACTACTAGATTTCTGGATCTTGCTCTTTCCTTCTTTGATGTTGACCCTTTTCCCGGCACCAAGTAGATCATGGAATTTCATTTCATTTCAGAGTTATTCTAGTTTAAAGGTAAGAGGTTAACTTTAAGTTTGGGGAATAACTGCATGTAATCAACCCCCCTATATCTTCACCAGAGTATGTAACAAATGCATTTCTTTATGTAATACTCAACCGTGAAAAACAAAACTAGTACAAAATCACAAATGTAGTCACCAATGTGTAAAGAATGCAAGGAAACAGGACCCCGTTTCATTTTATATAACATTCAAGAAGCAGAATCTGGAACAAGCCATCTTCTCCAAACATACTGAGGTGTGTAATAGTGAGGACTAAGTTATCTCAGTACGAGACTGTAAGGCTTTAGCCTAAAGGAAGCACCACACAGGAACAAAGATCCACACAATTATCAACCTACCATCAGAACATTTGCCTTTCTCCAGCTTCCTGAGCAAAATAATGTTTAAAAGCAAACAAAGAGAAAAGATTATTAATAATGCCACTCTGAGCAGTCTCAAATATATCCAATTTTCATTTCTTTTTTGTAAGACCAACAACTACTGTTTGAACAGGCCGAGAATTTAATAAATGTCAGCTTAACTAATTAAGTTTTTATCCCATACTTTTGAAATATTTCTTTACCTCCTCAAATAAAAAAAATAGTTTTACATTCATTTTAAAATATAATGATTGATTATTGAATATAACATAACGACACAAGGAAAGTGCAACTGAAATGTAATTTGCTGACCTGTAACATTCCCATGAAATAAGATGAATGGAGGTGCAATAATCTTAAATTTTAAAAAGTGTTTCATTTTCTGAGAGCTCTTTAGTGACAGAAGAGAAATTAAATAAAAATATTAATGTTCTCGATCCAGAAAACAGGATCATAAATTCCATTTCATATCCCATCCAAGCATTGCAAGTGATGCCTTACAACCAGCCCACCTACACTAGAGAGCAAGAATTAATCTAGGGAATGACATGCATATTGGAAACATGCAATCCATCAAAGGGATTTGGAAATTTACGATCTTAGTGAATCTGAACACGTTCTTAATGCACACTTAACTTAGACTTTGTCTAATAATCCTGTAACACTACTTTCACGTCCTCTTCTATATAAGTTTGAAGTGACAGAACTAACACTGAGATTTAAAGAAGGTTAAATCTGGTATGATTGTTTTGATTTTTGAGGTCCTCCACAAATTCAGTCTCTTTTTTCTCTTACCCTACTTTTTCTTTCTCTTCTTTTACCTTTCTTTAGAAAATTAGTTGATAGGTCTTGTGTACCTTCTCGTTGGCTCTCAGAGGCTCAAGGGCTATGAGATATATCTAATTCTCAAGGAAATACCAGGATACAGATATAGTCAATGAGTTGATAAGCATCTGAATATAAATATAATAGGAGATCTGAGGAAAGCAACCAAGTGGAAGTGGAATCAGAGAATCCTGAATGAAGGATGGAGACAGTAGTTCAGGTCATAGAGCCTAAATGGAATAAGACAAAAGAGAAGGGGGAGGAAACAGATCAGTTGGCCTCTGAATCCGTGGGAAGAGAATTACAGAAGCAATATCTGCAAAACAATTAAGCTGCAAGTAAGGAAATTGCATGGAAGAAATGAGACTTAGTGAGACTTTGAATGAAATCTGTGCAATTAATTAGCAGAGGATAAGACATATTCAAATTTTACTGAATGTGCATTCAAAATATTTGAAGTCACATTGAAACTGAATTGGGTGGAGGAAAGAAGGTACTGGAAGCATGAAAATATAAGGAACAATTGCCCAGAGTCACTGGGGTGGGAAGACTGAGAAACTGAGTGAGATGGTAAGTGTGAGCAAGAGTACAGAAAATTGGACAGCCAGGTCAGGAGGATGCTGAGGTAAATGATAATAAGGAGCTGTAATTAGCACTGACTGGTCTCAGAGTGATTTCTTTGTGATGGATATTTCTTCATCTCAAAGCCAGAAAAAGTGACACTGAAAGAAATATCAATGATTCCCCAAATAGTAAGTCTTCCCAGAGCCACCTAACACATTTAAATTTTTTACAGAGGCCTGTGTAAGGTGTCAGAGAGTTGGGAGTCATACCCTGCAAGATATGACACAAGTGTGCTCATTAGAAATGTCATCCCCCTTGCCATAGAGAATAGGGAAGATGGCATCTGGAAATCTCAAGACCTAATCCCAAAGGGAAAAGTTTTTCAAGAGATGTGCTCCTCATGGTTTAAATGCTCATGTGCTCAGAGATATAGCTGATAATTAAAACAGTAGCTTTGCACAATATGTCAGCTTCTTGGAATCTTGCAGGGAATTCACTCAAGCTATTTTATTCGACAGTATCCTATGTTTGCCAACCTTTAAAATATCAACTTCCTTCACTCCCCGAAGAAGATATATTGCCTAGCTATTATGTAATAGGTGTATACTTTTTCAGTCTGAAATAGCACTGCTCCAGTTTGTATGTGACAGAGGAAGCTGTGACCAGCTATTTTAGTTTTGTCGGAACAGCTCAGGTGGCACTTGCCTGACATCTATTGGAACAATCACAAAGCTCTTCATGCTCTGATGGCCTAAGTGGCAATATGCTAAGCGTTTAGCAACAACTCTGTTCCATTTATATTTCTTAGAGAGTGTTCTTCTGCCACAGCACTAGGTCTTTAGGCATTATGATGAGCAATGGATTTGTATTGGTTGGCCTATAATCAATAGTTTAAACTATGGTGAATTGTTCAAAGTGGCCAGGTAAGTCTTAGAAAAACATATTCACACAGGAGGTAAGCTTACCCTGGCAAATAAACTTACTTTCTTTACAATGGCAAAAAGACTTACTTTCTTTACAAACTGCTGAGACTTTCAGTCACACCTTGAAAGTTCCCCCTCTTTAAAGCATGAACATTTCAGGAGGACTTAGTCAACATTTCTGCAATCAATGTTACCAAAGCAAAGTTCTCCACCCATTTATCCAATCATTTATTTAATATGCATGTATAACAGAGTTCTCAAACTAGTGGCCAATGACTTGCATTTAGTCCCTACACATATTATTGTTCACCTATTAATTTGTAATTAAAAGAATCCCCAAAATCTTCAAATAGGAAAATTTCAAGGGCCCCCAGGAAAATCGGGAGATCTGGTGACAGTGTGCGTTCCTGGAAGGCAGTACGTAGCTGAAGCTCAGCGCAGGCTGTCTCCTTCTGGCCGCCCCTGGGAGCGCTCAGGCTCATCCCATCTTCCCTCTCTTCCCAAGGCCCCGTTAAACTTACAGCGGGCATTCTTCAACTTGGTTTTCAACTATGTTATGTTATGTTTCTGAGCTTGAACAAGTAGGCTTTAAAGGACTTTGCTAGAAAAGCATACATCTTTTAGAATGGGAAAACAAATTCTCATTGTTGGAAAAGGAGTTATTCTGTGTTATTCTGTGTCTGGGGTGTGGGTGATCAATTGTTCCTGAGTAGACTGGGTTTCTTCTGAAGATTTCGATCTTGAAGGGGAGGAGAGAAGAGTTAGACCAGTTTGGTTAAAATCTTTTAATAAATTCCCAATGCAGAAGGATAGACTCCCATCAGCAAGAATCCTTATTTCCATCCAGTTCTCATTGAATACAGGGAAACAGATACAGACCCAAGCTAGGCCGCCAAGATTCTCTCTCCCATGCATTTGGGCATGAATTTTAAAGCTCCCAAATGTCTGCATGTGACGAGAACTGTAAACTCAACTTCCGTAAGGCATATTTCACATTTCATAACATAGATCAAATAACAAGAGAGTCTGTCTTCAAAGAACCACGGCAGTGATGGTGACAAATATGTATGGTAGGAAGGAATATATATATATTTGGAGGGAAACAACACTGAGGGTCCTAAAGACTTTTGAGTGGCTAGCCACCAGCCCACCACACCCACATAACCATGTGTCCTTGGGTTTCAAGAGATACTCGTGTATTCTCAAAATAAAAGTTCTTCGATTACCTAGCTTGATCTCTGTAACTTGAAAAAAACCATCTAAACAATTATAATGGAAAAAGAGAAAAATGTGTTCTACCAAGGCCCTGACAGATAAGACAATAATCTCAACATTCTTTAGCATCCATCACACTGAAGGGGCAAGGAGGATAATGCAAATTCAGCTTTTTTCTCTTTGTCTATAATCCCCTTGGTTTTCTAAAATCAAGCACTATTCTATATTGTATATTATTCTATATTGTACATACTTCCAGTTTTAAGCATGCAGAATTGTAAATTATTATAGTTGATTATTGCTATGTTATTCTGTTTTATTGTTTGTTTCTCCTAGTTTGGATGTTATCTCTTCTAAATTTAAATGTAGCAAGCTGAAGCCATAAATTAATGTTTATTTTATTAGAATTCCGGTAATAGATGCAATGACATTGAACGCTTCTAAGGTGGTTTTTAAAACCTCCTTCTGAGGAAGTAGTTTGAGATAGTCTCTTCTCACAAATGGAAAAAAAAAAGGCCGCTTTCTCATTAATGAATTATTTTGCATATGAAATCTATGCGGTCCTGGTATGGGAACCATAAAGATTATTGAGATAGGAATAATGCAGTGAGCTGCAGTGATATTCAACTCCAGTGACTATTTATTTAAACCAGCCTTCACATAGCTTATTATAATATATCAAGTGGGACTGTTTCTTAAAATTCATGGTGTCTTGTCTCCTTTTTGTTTGTTAACCTCAGATAAATATTAACTTTTCACAACTCATTGTATAAATGGGAGGGATGGGGGAGCAATATAATTGATTTAAGAATAGAGCAGCAAGTGTATAGAAAACACAAAAGTAAATAAGTAGTTTGCAAAATCATCTCCCCCTCCCCCTGAATGTTTTAAGGCATGATGATTTCTCAGCAGGCCAGCACTCATTACACCTAGAGGCATGTACGGTCAGGTTACTCCCTTAACCACAGGACTCCAGCTTTTTAAAGTGGGAAGAACAGTTTAGTCGTTTTCCTTTTTATACAGGAGCCACTGAGATGTATAACATTTATATATATATATATTTTAGGTGGTGGAAAAGGTTACTGTTTTTTTTCTTCATGTAGTAAATCCTTGTATTGAACACAAAGAAATATATGATTTTGTTCATAGAAAATCTCTCATGCCTTTGCTAAAAAATAAATGGTTGAAGGGAGACTTAAAACATATTGGTTTTAAAAACATCAACTTTTGACTTCTCCCCAGCTTTCCTGAGGTACAACTAACAATTAAAAGCCATATATACGGAAGGTTTAATGATTTAATATATGTAGGTGCTGTGAAAGAGTCACCACCGTCAAGCTAAGTAATATGTTTATGACCTCAAATCATGACCATTTTCTTTTTCTTTTTTTAAAGTTTTGTGTTGAGAGGACTTACGATCTACCTTAGTAAATTTCAAACACACAATATGTTATTGCTAAACAGAGTCCACTATTGTGTAGAGTGGGGTGGAAAGACCAGCTGGGCCTGGGGACTAGAGATCCAAAGGAAGAAAAGTGCAGGGAGGGCGCTAGGAAACCCAACTGGTGAAATCCAGGCCCCAGACTGTGAAAGAAAGAGCAGGGACATAATGTTAGCAAATTCTGAATGCTGGTGTGATGAAAGATTCAGGGAGGTCATTTGGAGGCGAAAGCATTGGAATTCACTCAGTATGAGGCTTTTTTTTTTTTTTTCTCCATGAAAGGAGTTGAAGGAGGGAAATGCCTTGAATAAAGCTTCACTCCAGCATTGCCTTGCTGCAGGGCAAAATGTGTACGCTCCAAGGGCACATCAGGACTTCTGAGGGCCCCAGGCACTGTCTTCATCCTAGTTCCTTCATTTTCACATAAAAACAGTTTCTTAGACCTACCGGTTCATTGTTTTCCTTCTGGTTTTAAAAGAAATTTAAATATTTTTATGGCACCCTGAAAGTATTGCGAACCTGAAGTACTGTGTTTAATCTGCTTAGTAGATGAATTGGCCTTATCTGGTCCACAAGAGAAACCATACCATTTAGGGGACAGTACAGTTAGAAGATAAAGGGATGGTCCAGAAGAGCAACAAAAGATTAATTAAAGTAAATGGGGGGAAAAGGAAGAGTTAAAATCTAATGTTCAAGAGGAATTAACAGTACATGGAAATTATTTGGAAATGAAAGTCAAAGATAAAAGTGAAAGATAAATTCTAGATTTCCCTAAGCAATCCTAGGGAACATAGTACAATAGATGAGGTTTCCCATTTCCTTTGTCATTTTCCCTTCCATCTGGTCCACAAGCTTCCAGTTTCTGATATTCGTAAGCTGCCTTGGCTATCTTGCAACGTAGTCTCTATTGACCTATCAAGGCACTTGACATAGTTCATCACTCTTTCTGCCTTGAAATATCACTCTCTTTTGGCTTCCAGGTTACCCACTTGCCTGGTTTTTAGTCATTTTTCTACTACTTTCTCTGGCTCTTTTGCCAAATTTCCACCTACCCAACTTCTAATGTTGAGCCTCTGTTTTTTTCTTATATTGGTGATCTATGGTATTTCCATCTGTAAAGTGATCCAATTCTATTTGTGGTATTAAATTGTATCTGTGGCAAATCTAACATCTGTGTATGCAACTGGCTACTTGACATGTCTATTTGGACCTAAAATAGGCAAGTCAAGCTTCATTGTCCAAAACTGAACTCAGGACATTCCCTTATGAACGATCTCCAGCAGAAGGTTCCCTCATCTTATTTAGTGATAACTACTTTTTTTTCAGTTGGTTAACCAAAAGTTTTGACGACATTCCTGACTGCTCTCTCAGAGCCCACTGATAATCTTTCAATAATCATGTTAGATCTGCCCTAAAAATGTGCTCGGATGCTGATCACGTCTTAATAACTTATCTGCCAACATCTTTTCTAGCTTGGAACCCTCAGACACTGCTTATGGTAAGGTACAATAGGTCTCATCATTTGCTCTCATTATTAAACTCTAGTTAATTGCCTTTGTTTTCATCCTAAATTAATGTTGCTCTCAGTGTCACTGGTGAGGTGTAACTCACTTTCACATCTGTCAACCAATGGTCATTGGTGCCAGTTCAACACCAACAGGAATCCCGAGTACAGGCGAGTGTTGTTGAAGAAAACTGTATTCACTGCAAAACAGTTGAATTGTGAGGACAGCATGGCTGTGAGAACAGCAGGCCTGTGAGGCAGCCGTGGGGCCTGGCCCCTCTCAGGCTAGAGAGCTCTATTCTGTTTCTCAATGGTCTTCTCTGTTCTGCTCTGTCTGGTCTCCTTTGTGCTATGCTTTTTTGCCCTGCAATGGTTAGCTTCACTCTGCTCTGGTGAGACATCTCTGGGGTTTCAGCTCAGCCAGGAAGATGTAGTCTTCATTCTTTGGCAGTCTAGGGAAAGGGCACTCCCCTAGCCAGAGGACAAAAGTCCCTGTCCCTGGTCCCTGATTGGTCTGTTCTTATGCATATAAGGATATAAATCCTTGCAGTTTGATTGCTCCAAAAAATCCACTATCCTTATTGATCAGAATAGAGTTACATTGATTGGCCAGAGCTGCTCAACTCTGATTGGATGGGGAAAGCCTCTATCCTATTGGTTGACATAGGAAAGTTT
Source organism: Macrotus californicus (assembly GCA_007922815.1). Lineage (NCBI taxonomy): Eukaryota > Metazoa > Chordata > Mammalia > Chiroptera > Phyllostomidae > Macrotus > Macrotus californicus. The sequence goes on along the minus strand of VMDR010016914.1, from coordinate 10,401 downwards.
TATAAGGGCCCGCTCTCATGGCAGAGACACCTTGCAGGCAGGCAGTTCAGTGCAAAGACCACGCTGTGATGGTGTTTGCATGAAAGGCCTGTGTGGAAATGGCTGCTTGGCTTTGTTTTTGAAAATTTGAACTCAGTTGCCGCTAGGAGCCCCTTCTCAGCAGCTTTTTCTCTTTTTTTCTTAAGGTTCTCCCATCTGATCATGTTACCAGTCCTATTGCTTCTGCTTCTCTCAGAACCTTGTAATCCATGTGGTCCTTCCAATTTTCATCTCACCCACTCAGAATTTCTCAGCTGAAAATTGCAGTATCTTCTGCCTGATCTCCCACCTTTAGTTTTTCCTGACTCCTATAATATCCATTTTATGAGCCTTGCCTGATATTTTTGAAGGATGGCTTAAGTTATTTCACTTCTTTCTTCAAAAGTATTTATTTCTTTGTGTGTGGTTGAGTATTTTACAAGCAATGTCAAGTAGCCAAGAGAATCCTTGACATGATATTAACACATTCACTTAATAAGTATTCATTCATTGCCTGATATATGAAATGCCCTATGCTAGGTTCTGGTGATCAGGTGTTAAAAAAGATAAAAACTGGTCCTTTTCTCACTAAGGGAGAACCTAACTAATGGAGAAGGCAGACATAGAACAGGTGGTCACAAGTGGAAGAATAAAAATTGGGAGGCTTCATGTCTTTCATTATATGGCCTACATTCTCTACAAATACAAATTTCTTCTTATATCTCTATACACTTCACATAAGTCACATGATATGATTTTTCTTCCCCTAAAATATCGAATTATTTCCTGTCTTTGTTTGTAGTTTTGCCACCATCTAGTATGTTTTTCCTCTAACTCCCCCATTGGAGACCCCGCTCATTTTTTAAAATCCAGTTCGAAAGTCTCCCTTTATCCCCCAAGTCAGAATTGATTGTTCCATCTTCTGCACTCCTACCACATATTGAACTGCAATTTGTATAGTGACTTACTTATCAGTCACTCCCACTAGATGCATCCTGTGGGAGAGCAGAAGCTGTGCCCACCACTGCCAGCACAGCAACTTGTGCAGAGCATCAATTTAAATCATGCTTATTAAATAAATAAAAAATGTGCTTAAGCTTATTTTCTCTTGCCTTGCAGACAAAACAGCCGTTGGCAATTATAATTTTTTCACTTTTTAACCCATTGCTATAGAGGCTTAGAGATAAGAGAAAATGAGCCTTTATGTTCCCACCACAAATTAAAGTGAAGAACTAAGATCTCAAAAATACACTCCTTCATCATTATCCATTAATCAATATTAATCAAAATTACAAGTGATCGCTATTTTTGATATTCAGTGGTGATTATATGTGTAGCAGTTCTTTAATGAATTTGAATTAAATTTAAATGTATCTATTAATGGATCATATCCATAACTAAGCTTGTTTTTACTTCTCTGCAATACTTTAATCACCTAGGCTCCAATTTCCAGCATCTTCACCATGACTCAATATTCTATCCTTTTTAAAGAAACCCAAAAGCTTTGTCAATCAAACTTCTGCTGTCAAAATCAATGGTAAGGAACTGCGAATTGGGAGGGAGAATGATAATAGAAAAAGCCTGATGATTTTACAAAATGGCAAGGGATTAACTAAGTCTTCAGCTTAATCTGTGTTTTATTAAAGGAAATTGTGCAATTTGAAAATCCATGAGTGCATTGAACATGTTAATTTCAGGGCCTGCCATGACCATAAGTGTTTCTAGGTAAAACAATTTTGTTCAGAGTCCTCACTGGCGGGCAGTGGCGGGCAACCACGCTGTGTGACTGCAGCCCCACTAAGGTGCAGCTGGTTGGGCTACGGTGACTAATCTACCACTATCATGAAGCAAAATGCTCTAAACAAGTAGAAAAAATAGTTATTAACTAAACCAATCAGGAGTCTAAAATGAAAGAGTGTGAACCTGCAATAAGCTTCAGGATGTAGGAGATGGTTGACAAAAGGAAAATGATTGATCCACATTAATAATGGAACAGAAGTGTAAAAACCAACCTGTCACTAGATTCCCAAAGCTTATGACCTCCTGGTCCTAATGGACAATATTTGAGTTAGGTTTGTTGAGGTATATTTTACATGTGGTAAAATCCATGCTGTTTAGGTGTACAGGTCTGTGAAATTGACAGATGTGTGCTAACACTTCACCACCACCACCATCAGGATGTAGAATATTTCCATCACCCCCAGAAAATTTTCTTGTGTAATTAACTGCTCTACCAGTTTTGCTAAGAGGCCTTCTTCATTCCCATGAAGTCTGGCTAAATTGAGCCAAAAAAGTCAGACCCCGAAAAGTATACCAGGGGTGTCAAACTCATTTTCACCGGGGGCCACATCAGCCTTGTGGTTGCCTTCAAAGGGCCAAACATAATTTTAGGACTGCATAAACATAACTACTCCTTAACAGATAAGCAAGAGCTCAGCACTGCCGCCAGGTAGAAACAAGGTGCCAGGCTGGATAAAACAAGGTAGAAGGCCAGATTTGGCCCACAGGCCTTTTGTTTGCCACCTGTGGATACTATATAAATTTATCTATATTCCCTATATGCTATATAAATATGCTATGTCTATATTACCTTTGTTTGTACATATCTGTACATCTATGATGTTAGACATCACAATTGGACTAGACGGGGACCTGAATAGAGATGATGGAATGTTGGTGTTAATATTCTGTTTTGGTATGGGTGCTGGTACCCAAGTAGTTTTATTATTTGTAAATTTATTGATGATTATGATTATGACTTCTTAAATTTTATATATAAAATTATATATGTGTATGTATATAATATACCTCCCCAGGGGTGGGGACACTTCTAAAAAATGCTGCAGTGTCTCCGAGTGAAAGTCAAAATTCTCACAACATGCTAAATGACTGTATCTAATTTGTCCCCTTTTGCTGCTTTGCTCACTGGGTCCATTCTATTCCAGCCACACTGAACTCTGTGCTATTCCAATCACACGCAGGGGTGTCCAAACTTTTGACATCTCTGTACCACACTGGAAGAAGAGTTGTCTTGGTCCACACATTAAATACACTGTGACACGTAATCACGAAAAAATCTCATAGTGTTTTAAGTAAATTTATGAATTTTGTGTCAGGCCACACTCAAGCCATCCCGGGTTGCATGTGGCCTGTGGGCCGCAGGTCGGACACCCCTGGACAGAATATGCTGCTTCCTCAGGAGCAGAAGTTGCCGTCTCGTCTGGAAAACATTCCAGCTGTAACTCCCTCAGCTTCTTCGAGTCTTTGTTCAAATAAAATCTCAATAAGGTCTATTCTGACCACTCTTCTTTTATAGAGAAATTACTTTTCACCACTGAAATAGAGCAAGCCATAAATACAAGAGAATTTGTGGGCAAGTCAGATACTCAGTTTTTAACATAACTGAGTTTTCTGTTAGTCTCCAAGTGGGGATGCTGTATGTACAAATCTGGAGTTTAAAAGAAGGGAATAAAAATATACACATATTGGAGTTGAGGACCTACAGGCATATTTACATCTGTGGAATCATGATGTTACCGAGAGTGAGTATGTGTATTGAGAAGAGAAGATTAGCAAGAACTGAACACTGTGGCAAACCAACTTCACAAGGCTAGACAAAGGGGGGAAAGGCAATAAAGGAAACCAGAAAGGGTAAACTAGTGATGCAAGGAGAAAAACCCAAACTATTGTATTGTCCTGGAAACCAACATAATAACCTACATGGGGAAGAAAGTGAAAAGTTATGTAAGATCCTGCTTAAAGTTAGTGCGACTGTAAAACTGGTCACCTGAGGTAAGACACTTTTGAGAGTAAACACAATTCCCATTTGGGGAAGTAGTTTGAAAACAGGCCTAACTTGGGAAACCATGACTATATGTATTGTCATCACAGATATAAGTCAAGTGATGTGAGGAGTGAGAACTGACCATCAGATTTAGCAATGTGAAGGCTGTGGTAGAAATGAAGATAAATGCATTGTGGGGACCTGGGGAAGTATAGTGTATCAAATACTGTTGTCCCCAAATTCATGCCCACTGGGAACCTCAGAATGCGACTTTATTTGGAAATAGGGCCTTTGCAAAGACAGAGTCTGGCACAAAGAATGAGCCTTTTTTATTACAAAACCATAAGGATGTAATTCTGTAACATAACAATATCACACTCAAGCACACCATATGACGTTTTAGGGGAAATGTTCAAATTGCTGTCTTTGATAACAATAAATAATAAATAAATACTGCAACCACACTCAAGCAGGCGTGACTTCTACTGGACCCTGTATAATTAGTCAAGGATCAAGATGAAGTCATACTGCATTAGAGTGGGCCTTAAATCCAATGAAAAAGACATACACAGAGAGGGTGGTCGGAGGCGGAGGCAGAGACTGGAGCTACCTTGCTACAAGTCAAGTAATGCCAGGGCCTGGTGCCAGCAGAAGCCCGCGGAGGCAAGAAAGGGTGCCCCCTCAAGCCCAAAGGGAAAGCATGGCCCTACTGGCAACTGCATTGCACAGTTCTAGTCTCAAAAACTGTGAAAGAAAAATTTCTGTTGTTTGGAGCCATCCAGTGTTCTGCCATTTGTTATGGCCACCCTAGAAACTAACATCAGAGGGAAAAAGCACATGTCCTGGAAGGAGTTTAAGAAGAGAAGGAAGGAGAGAAATTAGAGATGATGGTGTAGAGAGTGTTTCTCGAATTGCCTTATAAACTGTCTGTGCTGAAGGACAGCTTTTTATTTTCCGATCTATTACAGCACAATATTTCTATAGAATAAAATAAAAGGAATTACCAAGAAAAGGAAATAAAGAACTGAACACATACCAAATCTAAGCTCTATTTTCACTGCTATGTGATTCAACTAATATAAAAAATCACTCCTCAAGTGGTTGCTGTCATTGTCTCTAAATGCTCACTTTCGGCTGCTTTTCCTCCCTTCACAGAATGGCACTCACAGCTGGGGAACTGGAACGCATCCTCAGACCACAGACTTTGAGTGCTGCTGGTGTAGACCACTCTGTAAAGGAGGTCTGAGAGAAAAGCGAGTCCAATTTTCTTATTGGATTGATAAAGATTATCCTATTGGAATATTGTCTATTTTTCTTTTTCATATTTTCCTGAAAATTCTGGGGACAATTGTATGTGATCTTACCATGTATGACTTCGCAATTTTTGAAAAGAGCATGACATCGATCGAATTAGGACCACCTGCACCAAACCTGTCACGGCTACTGTTGGTCCTCTGCCTGGGTACTCCTACATCCCTCTGCTATTTCTTTGGGTCTCACCTCCACCTTTCCTATAAACGTGCTTGCAAAGGCCTGCACTGCAACCCTTCTTTACAACACTCTCCTTGGTCTACCAGAAGAACTTTTCCCACAGAGCACCGGAGAATAGGCTTCATCCTTGCATGCAGGTGCAAAAGAACTGACATCCAGCTCCCTTGCTTCCAGCAGGACCATACTCACAGTAGGTACAATCTGCACTCCAGAGCAATCCTTGGGAACAGGCTGAGATGGGAATTGAAACCCACTGATTTGGCTTCTTTCCCTTGTTGCTCTGTTTTCTCCCCTTACTGCCTAGTTTTTCATGGAAGTGTTTCCACAATAAGCACTTGCCTATGAATCCTCACGCCAGGGTCTGTGACTGGGAGTCTGAGCTAAGACCAAATAGAGACAATGGCAATGAAGAACATGATTCATAAAGCGGTGTTTTATTTCTGATGTGTCGCGGCATTCATTACACTAAGGAAGCGACCGTGACTTGATTACAGGAGCTAACGGAGGACAAGTTGCACTGAGCCTTGAGTCTCGTGTATAACATTGAAAATGCATAGAAATGTGAGGAGAATTTTATTTATTAATAAGCTTTTAGAGTTTTATTCAATGTAACATTTCTCTCTGGGCCAAAGTGTTAGTTTTGGTTTTAGAAATATCATATAGACAATAATTAATATATATTTTTTTTATTTCTTGCTGTGTTGTGGATACTTTAGTTGATGTTTTGATGTTTGTCTTTCCTCTAGCTGGCATTTTCTACACTGATATTTGCATTTCATAATATGCATGTATAAATTATTTATATTCCACAAATTCAAAAAAGCATATAGTATATGAATATAATCAAATATAGCTTAGAAATACCCAATATGTGTGTCTATGTGGAGAAGGGTCAATGTTTTGAAATATACTTTTCCTTAGACTTTTATGGTCAAAGCAGATTCCAGTGGAGAATTGGGCAGCACTGAATACCATCTACTCCATGAGCAACCGATTTAACTTTTGTATAATATACTCAGGACTCCAACTATGAATGTCTTACAGTTTTTCACTTAGTGTAACTTTAATAACATGAATTACTTCTGCTTCATTAATAACTGTACTCATTTAGGAGCAAAACTATTACATACAGCTGAACTAGATTAATCCAAAACTCTGGACTGTTGTAAAAAAATTGGCTAGGAGCACAAGTGACTACAACCTACTCTGTTGAAATTGTTTTCCAGCATAAATAATAACTTTGTACTAATGTGTCAGTATACCTAAGATGTTTCTAGAAGCATCTTTTGTTTAAGAAAAAGTCTGTTACAGTTAGTGAAAAGGATATTATCAGATTATATCACATCATATGTAATCCAGCTCCAGACCTCGCTCTGAAAGCTGGGCCAGCCCTCCCCCGGCCTGGGCACTTATCACATGATTTTGGATGAAATGCCACCTACTAGGTCAAAGGCCAGCCTTGGAAAAGGGAGATAAACTCTGTCAGATACAAACTCTAGTTTTGGCTTATTGTGTAGCTTTTGAAAAGTCACTTCATATTTCCTTTTTTTTCTACTATAAAATAAATTTTGAATGACCAAAAGGGAAGTGTGTTATAAAGACAAAAAGTATCTTTGCTAGAAACGTTATAATGACCTAAGTGATACCATCCTTTTGCTGCTTTGTGGAATTTTTGTGTGAGGAAAGTTTATGAGCCCTCACTTAGGCTGGATAAGTGATAGAACGCCAGGACGGGACGGGAACTTTAAAAGGACACAAGGCGAGACCCCTTTTCTTTAGGTCATGAAGACTCTTAGAAATCACAACTCACAGGCTTTGCAGGCTATGGAAAGTCAAACGAGCAGAAGGAAAAGCATTTCTGCCATAAGTCAGTACAAAATGCATTGACATGACCGTAGCAAAGGTAACAGTTTAAAAAGAAGAAAAAACATTCGTGTGAATGGTATTTGACTCCAATAGGTACCTTATGAAATGTCAAGCATTTCAGCAATAAAGTTATCTTGCAATCAAGAACTTGAGAAGAAACAAGTCCTAATTTCTACCAACTCACCAGTACCTCTTTCCCAACACTAACTGACCCAAAAGGAACCAAGTTTATGGAAATATCAATGTTAAAATCTGGAAATCTGACATTTAAATATTATGCAATAATCAAGTGTTTTGGTATGTACAGAATGTAGAGTTAGAAATGCTGCCAAATTGACATCAGTCCTACAGTCTTATAACCGTCCTACCAAGATTGACAGCTTGGTAGGATGATTATAAGCATGTCTGGGCTAAAATGTTGCCTCATTGTCTTGGTTTTGTACTAAAATAATCGTGCATATTGGAACACTCAAACTCTGTGTAGTCAATTTCATGTTCTGACCGCCTAAGGCCCTCATCAATGTCATCAACCAGAGCTGACTTCTCCTGAGTTAGAAGTATCCTTTTGCCACTGTCAGTGAGTCGCTAAAGCCCTTTAGCCCCTTCTAAGCGTACTTGGTAACTCTGGCAACTTGCCTGTTTAATAACAGGTACAAGTGTATATTCCCAAGTGTTCACTGCTAAGCCAGGTAAGTCCGAGGCTAATGCCCCAATATCCCTAAGTATTTTACCAGAACCAGGTTCAAGCCTTCTCTGAACTTCTGTTCATTACATGATCTATAATATGTTTGTAATAAATTTGGTCTAAGAGCCATAATTACAAATCTCTTTTTCCAGAATTGTCAAGTAACAACTTTTTATTGAGAAGCTAATGCTAAGTGAGGAAGAAGTCAGTTCTTTCTATCTGATCCAGAAAGCATCATACTTCCTCAACATCAGCTGAGGTCAACATCAGCTGAGGCTACCTCTTCTCCACACCTTAAAAAAAAAAAAGCAAAAATCTTTTAGGAGAAGGTTATAAATCAACTTTCTGAAATCCAAATTTTATTTGGCCAAATAACTCAAACAAGAAATGTCAAAGCAAACACCAAACTGCCCTGGTAATGGATACCCTTCTAAGAGGTAGCAGTGGTGGTGAGGAAGTGATTGATTAGAGAGCATCCTAGAGAGAAATGGGGTGAGTTGGTTCTGTTGGCTGAAAGCATTACAGTCTGCATGGCCTACTTCACTGCCACAGAAGACAAGCCCCTTGAAAGTTTGAGGGACCCTAGACTGACTGATGGATGCCAGAGGGGAGGGGACTTGGGGGTCTGGGTGGAAAAGGGGAAGGGATTAAGAAGTAGAAATTGGTAGTTACAGAATAGTAATGAGGGTGTAAAGTACAGCTTAAGGATTGTAGTCAATAGTATTCTAATAACTACGCATGGTGCCATGCGGGTACTAGAAATATCAGGAAAAACACTTAGTAAAATATATGACTATCTAACCACTATGTTGTGGTTACTGACACTAATACAAAATCATATTGAATATAAACTGTAACTGAAAAATAAAATAAAAAAGTCTGAGGGTTCCTTAGAAAAATGTAACTATGTTTTGCCAATTCAAGGGGTAAATTATTTTAAACTGTATTTCACTGTGTATAATGTGCACTCACGTTTTTGGCCCGAACTTTCAGAGAAAAAAATCTTTCATTTTAATTTTTAACCCAATCACTTATTTATATTTAGGTATTTTTGCATTATAAAGCAATTTTATCATTTATTTTTGAACATATTATGGCACAAGAAATTTTATGTAGCAAATAGTTACAAAACACAAGACCAGATACAAAGTATTTCAGGTACTATCCATGTATAATGCACATCCTTGTTTTTCCCTCAAAAATTTTGGCAAAAAATATGCATTATACATGGCAAAATACGGTAGTTTCAGTTTTCCAAGTAAGTGTGTTTTTCTCTCCTAGATTCAACCGACTTTCTTAAATAGCTTTATTTTATGTTAAGGGGAAGAAGGCTGAGTGCATTAACAGAACCAACACAAGTTTTGAAATGTTGAGTAAAAAGATAAGCTATAAAGAACCTAAGTCAGACTCTTCGCCACTACGAATCAAAACTACACGAGCTTGAATTTTTTAATGTGGCTTTCTATATCTACACTTTCTATATCTACGAATCTTCCTACGTCTGCCACATTAGCTTGTGATAATTTGTGTCGTGACAGTCATTTCCTCTCCTTACTCTAGTCTTTGTGGTTTCAACTTGGTAAAACAACTGAAATATTGCAATATTAAAATGATTTTGCACATGGGCACTTTGGAGAAGCAAGGCATGGGCCAGTGCTCTGGTGAGCAAGAGTCTCCCTTGTAGCCTAAACAACGGTTCGCTGGACTTTTCGTGTCGCATCACGGAAGAGTTGGAGCTGGGCAGTGCTCTACACTATTGCCCAGAAAGCTATCTCAACATCCGTAAGGTTTTACAGCAAACATTTAGGCTCTCACACTTTAGACGAGATAAACCAAAAGGTGTACCAGGCTCTTACTGGGATGGGCTAGTCGGCTAGTAAGGAAGAATAAAAAAGTCAGAACCTACCCCTTCCCCCCAGAATATGGCTATAGTCCTTTCTCCTAAAGGGAAAATGTCATCACGCAACTCGAAAATGGCCAGAGGGCAAGCAAGCTCTACCTTAATCAGTACTGACATTTAATTTTGTGGGCAGGGAGAAGATTCGACTCTCAGGGAAAGGGCACTTGAACTAGGAACAATGCCAATACTGTGGTCTTGCAGGCTCCCCCACTTTACCTCTGAGTTGTAGCCTGGCAAACAAATGAGTTATTAGAAAGACAGCGGTCCAGCTCCACACGAGAAGATATTCACAAGAGCTAGGCAGATTGTCGTTCCCAAGGCTTCATTTAAGGAGGTTAAGAATCAAGTGAGGCATTTTTATTTCCATGTCTCACCTGCAAATCTGGGACACTACCAGTGGGAGGACGGGCACTTGAATTCTTTAGCAGAGACAGTCTCAGGCTGAGGTGTTCCACTTACATAAAACTATTAACAGTAAGTATAAAATGAGGGATAGCTTTCAGTCAAAATTGATGAGCAGAGTCAGGACAAGTCATGGGAGAGGAAATTCAGGGGGCTCAGAGTGAACTGACAAATAAAAGGGTAAGAAGATTTGAGTAGATTATAAAAGCAGGTGGGGAGGGAATCAAAACAAAATGTTTCAAGAGGTAGAATATC
>VMDR010016913.1:0-13534 GCA_007922815.1 Macrotus californicus | reverse complement strand
TCTGTGCATCACGTTTTGTTCGTTGCATTTCCAGCATTGAGCATATAGGCACTCCTTAAATGTTTGTTCAATGAATAAATAAATCGGCTTCAAGTTTCCTCATCTGTGAATTGAAGATGTGGATTAGACCTGTAAATTCCTTTTCAGATATAAAATTCTACTATACTTTTAACCCACCCTTAAGGTTAGATGGTCAGTGATCAGTGCCAACTTTCGCTTTTGTTACCTCCTTGGGTTCTTTCTGCTACTCCCCATCTGGAGACAGAATATTATTTTTCTCTTCTTTAGGGACTTCCTTAGATTCAGTTTACATGTAAGTATCTCCTCTGAAATGTAAGCTCCATGTTTTAAAATATTTTAAATCTACTAATTTAAACCTGAGTAGTGACTTTGTGCAGAACAAATCTTTGTTGCCCACTCTTGCCAGGAAGTCCTGAGTGCCCAGGGTGCATTCGTAGCACCCAGTTTTTTAAGCATTTTTTTTTGAGTCAAAACCTTGGGTTTTACCCCAGGTCTTGTTAACATTTTGAAGATCTGGGATTTTACCTAACCTTTCTAGAGCAGTAAAGTATTTTATTTTCCCCTTATGTTTCCTTTGACAGGAGGGAAAAAGCAACCGTTCAGCAACTTTGCAGTAGTGGAAAGGTTTCAAGAGCTCAATGAGGAATGTAAATAATGATAAAAGAAAGCCTTTTCATTTAAGTAGTTACTCAGACTTTCAGGAAGTTTGGGGTTTTTTAAGTGCTCAACCAAGTAAAAAGTTATTAAAAATATTAAACATTTTAAAAATAAGGTCAAGTATTTTCATTTTTGTTTATTGCCTTCCAGGTCACATATAAATATATTTTTGTGTGTTTACAATCATATATGAACCATTTTATATTTAAACCCAACAAAAATTCTCCTAAGCATTAATCTTAGGAAACAGTAGAAGCTAGTGGCTGAGTCATTTAGTTCAAGGAGTATGTTGAAACAGGGCCTAGTTCTGTTGTGTTCTTTTAGCATCTTAAGTGTGATTGTTGTCACGGTTTTTTATTTTGTAAGATATATGAGAGTATCCATTTGGTAAAAGTGCTTGTGTTCAAGGGAGCTCGAAGATAGGCTGTGCAAAATTTAGATATGGCCTATAAACTATAAACATTGTTTTAAAATTCTTCAAAGAAAGATGAGATATTAAAAGAGCTTTATTAGAAAACATTCCCCCCCGCCAAATACCACCAAATATTAGCATATCTTTTTTTCCTTGTGGTAACACACTAACTGTTTGGGGAGCATAGAGGAACTGAATCTTCTCCCAATGCCTGCAGCCTAGTAGGACTGAGCAAGCCATGCAGGCAGGCCTGGGAAGAGGGAGGGGTAACTTAGGAAGGTCAAACGAATACATACGAGGAATGGGTAGAGCCATACAAATTTGCTGTGCAGAGCATTCCAACAGAGAGCTTTAGATAAGGCATTTAGTTCCACTAAAATTCAATAAACTAATACTATGGAAGATTAATATTTGTATCTCCTTAGGTAATTTTGAAATCAATTTTCTTTTTTAAAGGATATTATATTTAGAGAGAGAGGAAGGGAGGAAGAAAGGGAGAGAAACATCAATGTGTGGTTGCCTCTTGTGTGCCCCCTAATGGGGACCTGGCCCACAAACCAGGCATGTGCCCTGACTGGGAATCTAACTGGTGACCCTTTGGTTCGCAGGCTGGCACTCAGTCCACTGAGCCACACCAGCCAGGGCTGAAATCAATTTTCCATATAGGTGAATATTAGCCATTTGTTCTTACTTTTAATGAGCTCCTGTGACATAATTGGATATTTAAAAACATTACTAAGTAACCAGTGAGAAATTAGAAAATATTTAGAATTAAGTAATCGTGAAAATTGGGCATGAAGATTAAGAAAGGGAGTCACTGTAGCCCTGGCTGGTCAGCTCAGTTGGAACATCGGCCCACACACCGAAAGGCTGTAGGTTCGGTCCCAGTTGGGGCACATACCTAGGTTGTGGGTTCGATCCCCAAAAGGGGTGTATATGGGAGCAACCAGTCGCTGTTTATCTCTCATGCTCTCTCTCTCCCCCTACCTCTCTTTCTAAAACCAGTAAGCATGTCCTTGGGTGAGGACTAAGAAAAAGAAATGGAGTCATTCTAGAAGTGTGATGAGATGATTCATAAGGGCCAAGAGAAGATGTGTGAGGAGAGCTTCCTTGCAATAACTGCTCTCGTGGAGTCTTGTCCATTACACAAAAGAAAGAAAAACGCCGTTTTGCGCTTGTCTCTCCACAGGACTGGGTGGACCTACCTGTCCACCCACAGCTGGTTGGACCGAGGGTGGGACCGGGTCAGAGGCGGCGGCATGTTGATGCTGAGCCACAGGTAAGCAGAATCAACAGTGGAACCTGCAAGTCAACAATCTGCCCAGCAAAGAGGACAGCAAATGCCCGGGTGGGAGACCATGATGACACCAGAGAGGGATGGGGAGAGTAGCTACCAGGTAACTATCCAGTTCCATGGAGGTTCAGCTGCTCTTCAGAGATTCTGTGAAAGTCTCTTAAATCCTTCCCCCACCATCTCTACCCTAACCCCTTTCTTATTATCTGTCCTGATTAGGTGAGTCCTGTGTCCAGTTTCAGCCTAGGAGGATGCATCAAGATTTAGAGAAAAGCTGCCAGTGATTAACATTCTCGTTTCTCTATACAAACGATCCTATTGAATTTATGACTGTATTAGATATCATTTAGGAAGGATTAAAAGGTCTGATTTTTGTAGTTTGGTGAAGAGAATGCTGAGGGGATTTTTTAAATAATTGATAACCCCTTTAAAGCAAATTCTGATAAGCTGTGTGCCACTCTATGAAGTCTGAGAGAGGAAATGCACTTAAATCACAGCAGAAGGAATTGCAGTCGACCTTTGAACAACGTGGATTTAAACTGGGCAGGTGCACTTGCGCTGGAGCTTTCAGTGGCCCCACGCAGTTCAAACCTGTGTTGTTCAAGGGAGAGCCCCACAGCTGGGAGTCTGTGCATGCAGAAAGCTAACTGTAGTTACACGGATTTTTGAAGGGGAGGTCAGCACCCTTAGCCCCCAAGATGTTCAAGGGTCAACTGTGGTTTGTGGTGAAGAAGTTCTTGGCATGGTAAATAAAATTGGGAAATGCCACTATAAGATTTACTTTTTTTAGAGTTCTTAAAAAAATTGGGCAAAAAGTCACCTCAGGATAGTTTATAACTATGCAACTACCTGATGGTCTCTCAAATTTTGTCCTATCCCAAAAAGTAAATTATTTTATTCCCCGAATGTGAAGAATGGTAGGATGGATAGCATATCAGTGGAAGAGGAAATGAGATATAGCAACAACATTGGACTGTGGGGAAGGGGAGTGGAAAATCTAAACTCCGACAATAAAAGAGTTAAACCTGTAGGGTCCCTGAGAAGTGATGCTGGGAATTTAGGAAGGAAACTTCCCCTAGAAGAATTTCCGACTTGCACCCTCAGAGAATTTAGCTCAAGCTAGGCTCCAGATGTGGGGACAAAAGCCCCCAGAGGTGCTCCTTGTAAATGTAGAAGGAGCTTTAAAAATCTCGTTCCATTTCTTTAGTTTCCTGTATTTTCTCAGGCCAGGAGAGGAGAGGCAAACACGTACTTGAAAAATACAAGGTGACTGTCCCATGCCAGTTAAGACTGCCTTGTCCAGCCAGGTCTCTGTAATGGAGTTGACGCTACATATCTCCTCAGCAGTGGCTCATAAATCTTTCCCATTTGATATTGCCCAACATTGGTCTACAATTCGTTCATCTGTAAAATAGGAAGTGTTTTCCTTCCTTAGTTATTGTTATGGGTTGAATTGTGTCCCTGAAAATATGTTAGAGTCCTAACCCTCAGCACCTCAGAAGGTGACCTGATTTGCAAAAGGGGTGTTTATAGAGGTAATCAAGTTAAAACAAGATTAGGGCAATCTAATCCAGTATGGCTGGTGTCATTAGAAAAGGGGGAAATTTGGACTCAGAGAGACTTGCAGGGGTGGGGTGGGGTTGGGATAACAGGAAGAGGAAGGGAGAAGATGACTATCTGCAAACCAAGGGATGCCCGAGGCTACCAGGGGCCAGGAGAGAGGCCTGGACAGACCCTTCCCGGTGCCTTCAGAGGAAGCGCAGCCCTACGGACACTTGGATATTGGACTTCGGGCCTTGAGAACAGTGAGATGATAGTTGCTGTTTTTCTAAACCACTCAGGTTGTGGTAGTGTGTTATGGCAGCCCTAGGAAACAAATACAGTTGTTTTAAAAATTAGACTTTGTAAGTCTTTTCAAAAAGTCCCTCCAGATAATGAGTGGTTCTTCTCGAGATCAGAGTTGAAGAGGGCAATAATCCCTGTCGACTAAGCTGCACTGGGAGTGTCTAATAGAGATGAGAAAGGACAGAAGCAACCTCTCTCTAATCTATATTTAGTTATGAATAGAAGTTCCCCTTTAATTGAAGCCTTACGGCTTTCTGCTTTTGAAGAACTTGAGCGACCAGTCTGCAACATGTGAACATGAGGATTGCCGAACAGGACTTACTTACCAGTTCTGCATGTTTTAAAAAGCGTATGTTTGTACTTAGAGAAAAAAAAGATTACAAGGACAGACTCTGAGATTTTTAACAGAGGTTATCGCTGTGTGGTAGAATTACTGGTAATTTTTATTTGCTTATTTTCCAAGTTTTCCAAGCAAATATGTATTATTAATCACTGTATTATGAAATATAGTTACTATAAAACAAAACCTAGTGTAGTTCTTTGTTTCTGACTCTCCTGGAAAGGCCATACTTCTGGGTACAAAGGACCTGTCAAAAGATTTTCCATGGCAGTCTAATTTTTCAGGGAGAAGAGTGGTCCTCCAAATCCCAGTTTAAATCTGTTACCTTTTTCTTTTTGCTCTCATCCAGCCTGTGGTGTTTCCCACTGCCGTTCACTGTGTTGGACAGCAGGAAAACTGGGCTATAGTTAGCACATCGTGGTAAAGTTTCATGGATTTTGATCGAAAGTGGCTGGTCTGTAAACTTATTTTTGGATATAGGCAGAACGACTAAAGACAAGCCCCAGTTCCCCACT
Organism: Macrotus californicus; assembly: GCA_007922815.1. Taxonomy (NCBI): domain Eukaryota; kingdom Metazoa; phylum Chordata; class Mammalia; order Chiroptera; family Phyllostomidae; genus Macrotus; species Macrotus californicus. The sequence continues at coordinate 8,450 of VMDR010016913.1, read as the reverse complement.
AGTGGTATTGGGGATAAGCGGGCAGAGTATGAGCCACCATTTGTTGAAGGTAAGAGTGCCCATTTTTTTACTAGGACACCCCTGGGGATGCATCTATGCAGGATAACTCTCTAGAAAACCATTGCCAAGGACTGGGCAATAAAACTGTTTGGAGAACTGCTCTTAGTAGGAGCAGGAGGGCATTTGTGGGGACATCTGGTGGTATAGGGCTTATTTGAGGGCCATATAAAATAAGATTAAGACTTTTTGGACAAATAGATTGCTCTAAGGCATGCTAATGTGGGTAAGTCTAGATGATAGTCAAGGCCAGTGAGCAGACCAGGTCTCGGCTTTTTCTTGCACTGTCAGATAAGTTGGTCGTCCCCTCCCTCCCCCATACGTTAATTCATCAAGGGAGATGGGGGACAGTGCAGTTCATTGGGAGGGTAATTTTCCCAGCTGGATGTGCCCTCTTTGGTGTGAATGTGAATATTTATTTGAGTGTCGGTCTTTTGCTTATGATTATTGAGTGTCTCCAGAGTTGTTCAACTTGTTCTACTTGTGTCCTCATTAACAGAAGCAACGTAGCAGTTTGACTGTATCCCTTTAATCTTAATCCAAAAAGAACTGCAAACAAATATTGGAACTTTATTAAAAGGTTTGTTTTTTATAGTGACATGGGTGTTATGATTCCAAAACTCTTAAAGGATTGAGCAAATGAGCAAGTGATGATTCTCACTGTTGGAGAAGTGGGACACAAACATGGAAAAGGCAGAACCCTGCGGCATAGGATTGGAATTGCAGATGTTAATATGAACTCATTGTTTTTAATAAGTATCCACACGTACACATTCCTTCGTTTTATCCACTCGAAAGGCCTAATAGCGGTGAAGATATCTTGAGTCCAGATCTGAGACAGGTACCATCTCGGGTTAGTGACAGCAGGGCTGCTTGAAGAAATGATTGATTCCTGGGCTTAGGAGGCAGAGTGAAGATGAGCCTGGGATTGTTTTTGTACCAGAAAGTAAGAGAGTGCTCAGAAAATGTTCAGTAATGGATTTTAACCAGTGACTAAAATGAGAGTTAATGAGTCCATAATGATGAGTACATAATTAAATCAGAAAGAAGGAAAAAGCATATTCCCACCCATTGAATGCCAGCCAGTTGGCAGTCAGCGAAGTAATGACTTACGTGGGTGGGATAATGAATAGATGCTGTAATTATCAGGTGAAAACCTGATGACCCACAGGAAATTTATATAGGCTCAAAGTCTCTTTCTCCAAATTGCGCATTGCAGAGGGAAAAGAGTAGATTTATAGTGGGGAGACCTGGGCATGAGTGGAAACACCTAAACCAAGTGATCAGTGTTAGGGTCACCGAAAATGGGATAAACATTGCGTCTTCCTGATGTGGTCCATCGAGGACACAACAGCACATGTGTGATATTCCTGCCCAAATCAAAACAAATTGAACTGACTCTAATGAGAAAAAATCAGACAAACCCATGAATGATGGATGTCATTTGTAAAAACTGGACTGAATGTACTCTTAAAACATTACCATGTCCTGAAAAACAGGACAGCTGAAGACCTCTTCCAGATTAAAGTTATCTAAAGGGACATTAAAACTACATGTAAGTGTGATTCCAAATTAGATCCTGAACTGGAAGAGAAATTCTTACACATCATTTGGACAACAGGTAAAATTTGAGTATGGACTGCATTACATAACTATGTAACTATATTACATAATACTGTAGCAATGTTAAATTTCCTGATTTTTATATTTGTGTTGTGGTTATGTAAGAAATCTCCTTGTTCTTTTTTAAAAATGTTTTTGTTTTGTTTTGATTTTAGAGACAGGGGGAGGGAAGGAGAGAGGGAGAGAAACATCGATGTGAGGAACATTGATTGGCTGCCTTCCGTACATGCCCCCACTGGGACTGAACCTGTAACCCTGGGCATGTGCCATGCCTGGAAATCGAACCTGTGACCTTTTGATTTGCGATTTGATGCCCAACAAACTGAGCTGGACTGGCCGGGGCACTCTCCTTGTTCTTAAGGAATACCCATGGAGTATTTAGAAGGCGGTGGACACAATGTCTGCAACTTCAAATGGTTGTAGAAAAACGTGTGTGCAAACACACACAGCATTGAAATGTGGCAAAGTGTTAACAATTGGGGAATGTGGGCAAAGGGTATAGGAGTTTTTTTGTACTATTATTGCAGCGTTTCTCTAAGTTTAAAATTATTTTGAAAAAAAAGTTTTGTTTTTTAATTTCCTTCTGATTTCTTCCTTGATACTTAAAAAAATTGTTTCCCTTCCCCCTCGCACGCACACTTTGAGGTTCTTAATGGGTACGAGTGTGCTATCTCAAATGGTGCTGCTGAAAGGGCATGGGGGAGGTGGGAATTTGTGTCACTCACTTACAGTGGGGTGGCTAGGGCTCTAGCCTTTCGAGCAGTTGACAGGAAATGCTGCTGCTGTTTTGTTGCAGGGACTGTGACCAGCTAAAGGGCTGTGGTTTGAGGTTTTCCCCAGCTCCCTTGTTCTGGAGGGAAAGGAAATCATTTTGGTCACAGGAATCTTGTCATCATTATTTCATCTTAATTTGGTCATTGGTAACTGAGAGGGAAGGGGAAAAATCACAAAGGTGGCAAGAGGGATGTCTGTATATAGTGTGTATCAATCCCTCCCTACTTAAAAGGCCAGGCCAGTGCAAATATCTGTGGAATCTGTAATATACATGGATCTATCGAGCTAGGCTGAGACCATTTTCTTATTTAAATGCTTTGCACTGGACTACGGAGTGGTTAAATTTCTTTAATTTCCGGAATGATGCTTGTACGATACAGAAAAGCAGCCCAGTCCCACATCCTTTGCTACAATTCAAGTGTTTATCGTAGACAACTGGATATTCTAATCCAGACATTAGGTACAGATTTCACAATTACAAAGAGCCAAACATAGCATCTCCCTCAAAGGAAATTCACCAAAGGAGCAAAGCAGAGCCCAGGAATACTGACAAAATGCTTTAACCAAAAAATGTACTGAAAAGCAATATCTCAGCAAGCCATCAGATTCACAGATGAGGAGAAACACAGTATTAGCAAAGTAACAGCATTCAGTGGGTAACTAGTCAAACAAAGCTGTACAGAGTTGACCATAGACAGAGCTTGGGACACGGGGGGCGTAGGTCTAAGATCTGCAGTTAACCCATGCCCTGCGTCCCAGCCAGGTCACTGCAGTTTGCCTTGGGATCTCTTCATTCTGAGGACCCCACCAGAAGCCTGTGCTAGTCTCGCCTAGTAGTTTGGACTTTTTAAAAAATTTTTGTCTAAGTCAAGGAGCATAGGGATCTGCAAAACTGGCTGTCTCCAAGAGCTGATAAGGAAGCATAGACCTCTCAGTTTCACATATGTTGAACCAAAAGGCTAAGCCCGAGGCAACTGTGGAGTGTGAACAGTGGAAACTGTACCTACAACACCGCCCCCCTCCACCCCGCCTCGAGTTCTGTGTTCTTTTGTTTGAGTTAGTTTATTTCCCTGCTCTGTGTGGACAGTGAGTGCCCAGTGTGGGTTCAAAGTGCTATTATTCTCTTGGAGGGATTTTCATTTTTCTCAGGAACCAAACCCTTAAACTAAAAAACCCAGCTATTTATTTAAAGCTGGTGGAGTAGGCTTGCTCATGAAGTCACACCCTGTTGGCATCACAGAGGCCTGGGAACCTCTGTCCTGGAGGACTGAGCCAATTAACTAATATTCTCTACCAAATTCTTGGCAGGCGTCAACCTGCTCTCACAAAGGCTCAGCAGCCGCATTGCTCCCAGGATGTTACATCTCAACGCTGAGTCTCTATAGGTCTGGAGGAGGGGCCTGGGTTTCTGCTGCCCTGAAGCATTCTTGGGACTTTGTGTAAGCGGCTAATTCGCTCTTCAGTGGTAGGGCGGAACTCTCCTATACTCAGGAACGAGAAGGTTCCCAGGACAACTAACCCATCTATTTTTACATCCCCTTAGCAAATGAGGCTGAGAAAGAACTGGGCTATATTAAGTCAAACGAAGTCGAGATTTTTAAACATGATGCAGATATAATCAACAGATTAAATAAGGAGCTTCTCTCTGGCAGGAGTGCTTCATCTTTAAATTCTTCCATGAGTACTACGCTGCTGCTTTCCTCGTGGATCTTTCATTAGTTGTATGCACTATGTTGTAGTTTCAATTTCTTGCACATAGGTCTGTTTTCAGAATTATCAAACAGACTCAGATTGTTTACACAGAAATCTCAGTTAAATCTGATAATTTGTTTTTTAGTAATCCTGATACTCTAATGTATATGTTGATATAACTGCTTTACTTTCATACATTATTGTGACCTACAGTTTGTTTTTAAAGGTGAGGCTTTCGTTCCTAATAACCATGACCAGCTTCACTGGACCTCACCTGCACTTCTCGGGATTTCTCGTGTTTGACCGTGAGTTTGGAGAGGAATGAATAAGTAAGTCATTTCTGAACCGTGATACAAGGACCTATTAAGTAAATAATAAAACCTGTCCCCTGCTGTCCCTCTGCTTTTGGCTGGAGGCTCCTGAGTGAGAAACGCTTGTGCCTGAGCGTGAGCTAGTGTGAACAAATTTGGGAATGAGACCAAATTTGTTTTCCACGTCTTGCCTCAGGTTTGCCTGCAAAAGGGTTGGAAAGTACGGCTTCTGAGAACAACTCGAGAGAGCCCTGATGAGATAGCCTGGAAAATATCTTTACTCAGTGAAGAGCTGCGTCACAACCAGTTTTCCTAAGAACAGAGCATGAATAAGTGGGTTTAAGTGGACACAAAATAGAATGCACAGTTTATGTTTTAAAAAAAGGGGGAAATTCCCGCTGGTAAAACCTAAAACACTGACTGTGGAGACTTGGTCATCTTCAGTAGCAGAACCCTCTCTAGGACTGGGTGTGATCAGGCCCAGAATTCTGAAAGGAAGCGTGGGGACCGGTGTGGGTTCAGCGGGTACCAGGATTGGCATCGGTTGTGTAAGGGGCGAGCAAGAGCTTCACTCAGGTGTAGGGACAGAAACACATACCACAGCACAGAACACATAATAGCTGCATAATAAATACTTTGTAAATAAATGCTGATCCGTTTATAAAGAAAGTCTTAGAAGCCAGTTGAATAACACCCTTGTTAATGGGCCACACTGACGTACGTTCTCCTGGTTCTCACTGACGCAAGACAACTTCACAGGACACATACATACTGCACAAAAGTCTATGACAGGTTTCCACAACGGGGAGGTTTCCGGCTGGTGCCTGCTGTTCTCGCAGAAGGCCAGACAAAAGTTCCCTCAGTCATTGTGCATCGTGCTCCAGCATGCCTCTCCTCCTGTGAAGGGCCATGAGTCTGTCTAGTGACTTCAATGGCAACTGCAGCGGCGTCAGGCGACCTTAGTCACAGACAAGAATAATTCAGTATGGCAGCAATTGTGGCAGGTGTGACTCCTTTCTTTTGGTGATGGACCTCAAGCCTGTACAGAATCCTCAAGGACTCAAAATGGCAGATGTTACCCCAGCTGGTGTGGCTCAGTGGATTGAGCACCAGCCTGCAAACCGAAAGGTCACCTGTTCGATTCCCAGTCAGGGCACATGCCTGGGTTTTGGGCCAGGTCCCCAGTTGGGGGCATGTAAGAGACAAACAGTTGATGTTTGTCCCCTCCCTTTCTCTCTCCCTTCCCCTCTCTCTAAAAGGAAATAAATAAAACCTTAAAAAAAAATTGACAGATGTCTTTTTAAAAAATAAACCAGAATCAGCTTGGCCATCCTCAGAGGAAGTGGGTGGTGGACATTCTTTTGAGGGGAGTTAACTTTTCAGGGGAGCTTACTGTTCCCCTGCCAGTACAGCTTCTCTTCCACTTTTTTCTTTTTCCATCGGCACAGAAGCAGCATCTTAAAGGTCTTCCTGAAGGTTCTGTTGCAGAGGGCATAGCAAATAGGGTTGACAGTGCTATTGACATAGCACAACCAGTAGCCCAAGTGCCACAGGGTGACTGGGACACACTTGTCACAGAAGGTGGAAACCAGGACCATGATGTTATAAGGGGTCCATGTGATGATGAAGGCCAGGAGAATGGCACTCAAGGTCTGGGCTGCTTTCCTCTCTTTGACAAGGACCATTCTCTTCCGTTTGGTCATTTGATGGCTGAGGTTGGGATCCAGGCCTTTCGTTGAAGGGTCCTTGGACACTGGGGAGGAGCAGGGCATGATTTTCACCTTGCGACAGCCATTGTTGGTCTCCTGGGTCCCATCAGCTTTGACCACCAATCGGAACTTATAGGCCACACATTTCTGGCTCTTGGGTCTGTGAGCAGCTGCTGGAGACAGGAAATATTTGGGGGTGTCATAGTCATTTTTTTCAGTTTGACCTTTCACAAAAGTTTCCTCAGTCTCTTCAGTACTAAATTCTTCCCTTGCGCGTTCCTTGGCCTGGCTCTTGTAGACCACCTGGAAGACAGGGTCGGTGGTGGGCTTATCCTCGTCCTCTGAGGAGGGGTAGCTGCTACATGTAGTGAGCTGCTCACCTTTGTCCCACTCAGTGCTTGGGCCAGTGGCTTGGGATGGCTTCCCAGTGGTTGAGGTGCTCCGGCGGGAGGATGACCAGGAGGCTTGGCTCCTTTCCCTCTGGGCCGGTGTGGGCCACGGGCAGCTGAAGCAGGACCTGAGCAGGGCCTTGTGAGCAGGCTTTCTCTTCTCAGTTTCAGCTACAGAGTCCGAGCCCTGCAGGTCGGCAAGGTCCTTGGTCCGCTTTTCGGTTTCCCGGTAGATTCGGCAGTAGAGAATTGTCATGACAGAAACAGGAATGTAGAAGGCAGCAATGGCAGTGCCAAAAGTGATGGTGGGCTCAGAGAGGAATTGGATCTGGCACTCATCTGGTGGTACCGTTCTCTCCCCAACCAAGTACTGCCAGCAGAGGATTGCCGGGGCCCAGAGGATGAAGGAGATCAGCCAGGCCAAGCCAATCATGATGCCAGCCCTCTTTGGGGTACGCTTGGCCCGATACGTCAGGGGTCTTGTGATAGAAAAGTAACGGTCGAAACTGATCACCAGAAGGTTCATGACGGAAGCGTTGCTGGCCACGTAGTCCAGTGCAAGCCAAAGGTCACAAGCCAAACTCCCGAGAGCCCAGCGTCCCATGAGGATGTAGGTGGTATAGAGGTTCATGGAGAAGATCCCGATGATGAGATCTGCACAGGCCAAGCTGAGCAGGTAATAGTTGTTAACCGTCTTCAGCTGACTGTTGACTTTGAAGGAGATCATGACTAAGACATTGCCCACAATGGTGATCAGGCTGACCACAGCAGTCACAGCTGCAATGCTGATGACTTCCCACAGCCCATGGTGTTCCAAAGCCTGGTGATTTATTGGGGTGCCATTGACAGTAGTGGCATTGTGGGAAGATTCTCCTTCCATTCTGGTGCAAGAATTTGCATGAGGAATAAGTCGGGCTCTATACTGTCCTCTTTTTTATCTAACACCTCTTCTGGGACAGCATCTGGAAGAGAGGGAAGGAATTGCATTATCTCCACACACCAGCATGAATTTCTTTTTCTCTCACTGTTTATAATTTCTAACAAAACATTAAATGTTGTTCCACACAAATTTGGGGCAAGATGTTGGAATCGCCAAAGTTTTGATTACATTTAAAAAATACTTTATTTTTTATTGTGGCTTTTTTCCCATTGCTATTAGATGATGTTTTTATAAGGGCATCATCATCATCCCTTTGATTTTTATGATTAATAACGCCTGAGTGCCTTTCTTGTACGTGAGGCTGCTGCCCTCTTGTGGTTCCCAAAGGCAACTTTAAAAAGGTCTGAGAAGGTAAGCAAAGGGAAAAGGAAAGGGAAGAATTGGATTGTTGGGAGTAGTAATGAGGGGGAAACAAGTGACATAGTTACTTACTTTAGACTGCAACGGCCTTAAGGGCAGACACTTTTTAAGCTCCCAGCGATAAGCGCTTTGTCATGCAGTGGAGAAAAAGACAAACTGTATCAACCGTGTAGTCCAATTATTAACATTATTGAGTTTAATTGTGAATTCAATTATTAAACCTTATTGAGGCACTGTTGTGAGCCAAGACTGTATTACAAAACTTCACGCTGACTTAATGCACAAGCTCCTAGTGGGTACCTGGTTTTCGTTTAGAGCAGGGGTGTCGAACTCATTTTCCCCGGGGGCCACATCAGCCTTGCGGTTGCATTCAGAGGGCCGAATGTAATTTCAACTCCTTAACAGTTAAGGGTTAGTTACATTTATACAGTCCTAAAATTATTTCTGCCCTTTGAAGACAACCGTGAGGCTGATGTGGCCCCCGGGGAAAATGAGTTTGACACCCCTGATTTAGAGGGTTTGAAATTTGCCTCAGCTGCTGAGGATGACCCTCCCTTGGGCTATTTGCAATGTTATAGAAATTTTTAAAATATCT